>JBBPNN010000857.1:0-14869 GCA_038090935.1 Hortiboletus campestris | reverse complement strand
CCCCACTGTCAAATGAGCACATGCACTATGCATGTCCTGCTCGCACTGCCTTGCGCACCCCACCCCCCTGTTGCACGAGCACACGAGCACGCACATGCACACAGACACAATTGTCTGCATGCACATCCATGCACATCCACTTGCCCACTGTCACCCACACACATCCCACAGCCTCCCACTCATGCTGACTTGGAGTGAGTCTGTTTTCCATTGGACACCCACATGTTAACCTGTGATGGGTACCATACTCATAGCAGTGAGTGTGGGTAAATCACAGGTGCAGGTACAGGTCACATGGCTGGTATCCCGGGGTATACCCATAACATTCCCTATTTTCAGCCAATCATGTCCTAGAAAGATGGAATGCGTTGAGAGCTTGGTTACAGCCAATGCAATCCTTTCTGAATGGTCTTGAACTCTTAGCTCTACCATGACATATTTAGAGATTGAACCACTGGTATTAGTGGTTCCATTGGTGTTATATACAGGAATAGGGATAGGAATGTCGTGTGTAGGTATATTGTTTTCCTGTACAAACTTCTCATCAACGGCAGAGGCAGTACACCCAGAGTCGAGCAAGGCGGTTATGGGAATTTTGGACTGGTCATTGTTCAGAATGTGTCCTTTGATCTTGAATGAGTTTAGAGATTGTTTTTAATTAATGTATCTCGGCTTTTGTTGTAGTTCTCTGATCAAGAGGAGGACTTCTCCTGAATCTATTTGTCAGATTCTTTGGACGAGCTGTGGTGTTACTTCGCTTAGGCAGGATTCATGTACGAAAGAGCAAAGATGTTTCATAGTTCATTTCTCATCCTTAGAGTCAGCGACTTTCTTGATCCATTCAGCAGACCATGGATTGACCATATTCATCCAGTTTTCCCTTGAGTTTCTGACTTTTTCAGATTCTGTTTGTACTATGGGTTGCTCAGCAGACCCAACTTCCTTATGAGATTGATCAGATCTCTGCAGAATCTTGATTTGAGGGGTTTCAGTACCCTTCTTTTTAGGATCTGTGTCCCGATAGATCTTAGATGTAGGGCGCACTGCTGCCACATTCATCTTAGGGAGTTGGACAATTGGTTTGTTATTTTGTTCACATGTTTCAACAGGTAGAATGGCATATTTATTTGATACGGTGAATACATTAGGACCAGTGGAACAATGAGTATCTACTGATCTATGACAAAATCCTCCTTCTTGTCCTTCTCGGTCTTTTCAGCCTCAATCTTTTGGATCACCATGGCTAATCCATCAGCATCCATATACTTGATTGTTACCCCTTTGAATACCATTGATCTTATTTGACAACAAGCGAAGTGCTCAATGTTTAAGTCTGGGAGCGTAGTGGGGAATGCAGAATGTGTTGCAAACAGTGGCCACGTCTGGGCAATGATAAGAGGGAATGGGTTGAATAGCACTCTTGGAATAATGTCAGGACTCAAAATGAGTATTGCAAAGGAAGATAATAACTATTCCAAGAGTGGGAAACTATGTACAGTGGATTGACTACTTATATACAGAGAATCACAAGGAATACATGAGGTATGATGTAGCTAATAGAATGTGACAGAAATGACTATAAGGAGTCTGTGAGTCTGAGAAGAGGTGAAAGTAGTGAAATGTGATAAGGTGAAAAGGTGAAATAAAAGCATGCTTGACAATGATGCAGAAGGGATGGAGGTGCGGGTTTTTGAATCCAAGTAGAAAGTAGCATGTCCAGGTAGTATGCAATGACCTTGTCTTGCCATACGATATTCAAGTGAGTACTCTATTGGAATTCTGGTGCATAAACCAACTGAGCAAAAGGCCTGAGCTAGTACTCCACCTGGTACTAGCTATTTAAGCTCTGTCTGGGCAACTACCAGACTTTATTACTCAATGCACAGTAGGTTCCAACCAACCTATTGACTATGGGAGGTTCAATAATTTCTCTCTCTGATTGGACCCAACAGGCAATTTCAACATACTCAGATGCACGACGCACGTTAGACGGATTGACTTCAAGTCCGACGGACTTCGCGCCGGAGAAGCTGTCGGTCACGTGACGCGTCAATTAGTTCGGCGGGTTGCCATTCGATTACTCGATCATCCCCTCGACTTTCTCATCATAAATCCCAGACACTGGAATCATCAGAAGCCATTCGTTGACAGATACCCCATGCTCAGATACGCAGCCAGTCACAAGATACTGCACTCCTAGGCGTTACAGTAAGCATCTGACAAACATGAACTGCATTCGTGATAGCGCGTCCCATCTCTAGTCCTATCACACCCAATCATACCGCGGCGAGAGCACATGCGAGTCTGGATGACGCCGTGAGTCTAGGTACCAATGCACACATACGTAATGGCATCTGGCATCAACAAGATTAACTTTTTCCAACACGTCGACGAGGGTGCACGTGCCAACCAACACGTTTGACTTGGAGAACCCTCGCTACCAACCAACCCCCGAACACGACTACTGCCAAAAAAAATCGATTATCATTTCCAACACGTACAGGTGAGACCACCCTTTGGAGTAGAGAGGAGGGGGGGAAGTGTGTCAAGGCGAAAAGGGGGATCAACTATCATGCAAGTAGCCAAAGTCCAAGTGATGCGCGAGTTCGTATATGTCTGGCGAGAGGGAGATGCTATGGATGGATAAATATAAATCCCAAAAAAACGAAGTAAGGATCAAGACGAGACTGGTGAAGAAGCGCATAGGCGACACGGAGTGTGGTGATACAGACAGACAAATTGAACGAGAATAGGACAAGATAAACAGGAGAATGGGAGAACTGCAATTGCCATAACCGAGAAAAAAATACAAGCGCGGTACAAAGTTCTTGTGCATCTTGCACCCATATAGACGTGATACATGTCAAACGCGTTGCGAGATGGTCTTACATGGAGATGCAGATGGATGCACCTGCAAGATCAGCGGATAGGTTACAACATAATCCCACCACCATCATAGCCGTTATGGCTCGGGTATCCTTCGGAAAAGCACCACTGTGTGACAAAGGCATCGTAGAGCGAGTGATTGTCGGGGAGACCCTGTAGCGATTGAATATCGAACCGTCGTTCGGGAGGCTCCGAGTCAGGCACAAGATCGACGTGCCGACGAGGCAGCCCCTCAGTTCGCGGCTTGATGCGTGGTGACCAATCCCAGTCTGCAATGTGACCAGGTCTGGAAGACATGATGCCGTCCTCCTCCTTCTCACTTGAGCTATAGGTTGGGGTAGCGAACTGTCCTCCTATGATCACACGCGGGACTGTCGTAGGTGAAGCGGAGGGGGTTGAAAGGGTCGAGGAAGCCGGTGACGGGGTGTCTTCGTCAGACGACGACCGCAATTCGGCCGAGGGTGGCAACGCTGAATTGCTAATCGAAGATGGTGAAGAAGTTTGAAGGGAGCCCGCGGAAGGAAATGAGATGGGTGATGTCACACGAACGGTTGGCGAGGCATAATTGCACAGGTTGAGTTTTCCGGTGCGCAGGGGCGTCAAACGTCTATCCTCTCTGGTTTTTGGAACAGATGGGACCATGAGGCCTAATGCATGCTCCTTGCAAGTCATTGTGGGTTGAAGTTGGGTGTGCGGTGAAGAAATCGGTGCTGGTGTTCATGAAATGAGTATTCCGTTTGGTACAGCATAAATGGTAAAATAACGTACCACAGACAGATTCCCTGCGTGGTCTGCTCCGGGGGGGTGTCGAAACGGTGACGGCGGGTCTGAACCCGACACGGTAATTGCTGCCGTCATTGTTGTCCCACCATTCACCGCCTGGGCCGTATTGAGAGGAACCAGGAGCGGGGTATGTGGAATTTGTGCGATAACGGGCGACGAGCCAGAGAGTTCGAGTGCTCAAAGAGTGGGCATAGTCCTCGAGACGGATTGTGAACGTGAACCGATCCCACCCTCTTCCGCGTTGAGGACTGGTGTCCTCCGGGGTGGAAGGAGGCCGCGAAGACAGAGCTTGGGATGGTAGATGTGGGAGGGAGTCGACGTAATGAGCCCCGACCTCGCTAACGGTTTGCCAGTCGTCGAGAGTAAAACGGATTGCGACATGTTTTTCAAATGCTAAATTGTGGACGAGGATAAACCCTGTGAGTATGGGTTTCGTGGTTGCGCCGGGTGAGGACGGGGATAAATTGAGAGACTCGAGGAGTAAATTCGAGAGAGGAGATGATTTGGAAGGCACGGGAGAGGATTTTGTTGGGTCAATCTCATAATTACAAACGGGGGAAATGGGAGGAAATGGGAAGCTTGCAGGCGGAGTATCCTCGCCCTCTGTTTCCGTCTCGTCGCCATTGCCGTTGGCGGGATTACTGAGCGCAGCGGGACGAGCTGAGCGTTTAAAAACACGGACGGCGGCAAGAGCGTGGTCGTTTTCAGGGAAATGGACATTTTTGGGGGTGGATGGTTCTGAGCGAGCACGTAGATGCATGTGCTGAGCTTGCGGGGGTATCAACATGGCGGGGGACGAAGAAGAGGATTTAAGAGAAGATTTGAGAGGTTTTCCATTTGAAAGCAGAATAGGAGCAGATGCGCCTCTGGAGAGCTGAGAGAGAGGAGAGGAAGGACGGGAAGCAGGGGAGGAGGAAGGGGAACCGGAGGAGGGGGGGCTAGCGCCAGAGCTGGGGAAGCGGATGGTGTGGGGAGGGATGGAGAGAGCCTGCGGGGAATGTTCGTCGAGGGAGGAAGAGTGGTCGTCGTCGTCGTCATGAGCAATGTGAAAGACGGGCGATTTGCGGGTGGAAATGTCGCGTGTTCTCTTTGGGAGGACACCGAGCGAGTGAAATGTGCCGGGGCCGCGCTCGTCAGAGAATGAGCGACGAACTGGAGGACAGACAGACATCTGTGAATGACGTCAGAGAGGAGTGGGTGGATGGCATGGTCGATTTACTCACTACACGGCGAGATGGACAGACAGTAAAGCAACTGTCGAGTGTTGCGGTGAAGGAAACGGACGAGTGGGTTTGGATTGATGAGCGTTTTTGAAATGCAAAATGTCGTCTCTCCATAAAACAGCCATTCGTCCCGAGATCTCGATCGCCGAATCGGCACGCAAGCCAAGTTGCTCTTTATGGTAAGCTCCACTTTCGAATTGTCCAGATCTTCTTTCCGGTCGCACGTTGACAGTGCCTTGTGCACGAGGGCTTATCGCGACAGCCGCCATCCTACCGACTTGTCTACTGCCTCCGGTACCTTCTTATCGCTGTGACCTCTCTGGACGTACGCGGTGCCACCTCGTCCCCGTCTGGACCACCTCATCGTCTCATCGTCCACGGGCATTTTCCGCTTGCCGTCACCATCATCGCCGCATCACCCGTATCTCAGCCCCTTCTGCATTCTTTCTTGCACCGCTCATCCCTTCTTCTTCCTGCCGTCTCGACTTCCTACCCCCTTCGAAGAGCGGTATCCGCCGTCTCCATGACATGACCTTATCTTTCACCTTTCGTCAAGGCCAACTCGATGTGTAGCTCTATCGGCCTTATCGCCGTCTCTCCAAATGCTATTCTTCTTGCACTTCCGAGCAAATACCCATACACGTACACACAACCACCACCTCTTTTGATCAAGGCGTGGTACCTCAGTGGGGAATCACTCATCCTTCCTGGGTCCCATCGTTATGCTGGCTGGAGATCGATCCAAGGTTCCACCCCAGATGAGTCGCCCCCGCTCCATGCAAAGCTTCCACTCCGCCCTTGTAGGATGACAGTAGGCGCAACTCCACTTTCCTTGTACAATCGGGGGTTCTACCTTTCCTGTGAGGCTCCCTCCCGCGCTCGATCGTATTTGGATCATTGTCGGGGGATGTTTATACCACGAACGGTGGCACGAGCGACTTCCCACGATCATCCAACGTATATTCTCTATTTCCACTCTTACGCCTATTGGTGGGCACTAGATAACGTAATCGTGGTTTACCACATCCGAACAACCAGAGTAATGTCACCGTCACGATTATCTGACCAAGAGCTCCAACTCCCAACCCACCCATGCCCCGATTGGCAATATCTGACCATTAGTTTCGCTTGTCAACGAGCTTTTACGGTTGTTGGCCACTCTGCACCGTCAAAACTGTCTCTACGTTTCATCGTTATTCCAGACTCACTTCTCTCGATTGGAACTCGTCCTATCCTCGATGATCATGGTGTCTCACCTCGTGGTTCATATGCATATCGCCAAACCAGCCCTTGCACTCTACCGTCCCCAACCCCTCTTTTCTCCTCCCAACTCGTGAAATAGCCACCTGCCTCTATGCGATCTACAAATTGTCACCCCCATATGTTTTTCAAATGCCACTCGTGACAGTTGATGTGATCAAGTATGCGTTCATATAGCGGATACCTCTCGGACCTGGTCTCGGATGCTCTTATCTCTCTCTCAGGGCTGGCCTTCCTTTCTTGCAACCCAATTCAAAAGGGTCAGACGCTCGTGCGAACCCGCGGTTCCCGCCCTTAACGACGAAAAAAAAATACCACATACATTCCGACGAGAGCGAATCAGATAGCGTTGCGGAGACATATCTGTCCACATAGTGCATCCGTTCGCATCGTTCCCGCCCCTCTGGGCAACTCAACCCGACGCGCTGGCGCACGATGGCAGAACGTCCTCTCAGCTACTGTGCCTTGCACCCCCGAAATGGGGGGGAGACAGGGTGTGTCGAGCGCATCGAGTGGGTCCGCGTCCGCATAAACGCCCAAATCGGCCCGGCTCCGATGCATTCCTCCCTATCGCCCACATAACGACGTCTCGCAGCGTTCGCGACAAAAGCGGTGTACACAATAGCACAAACAAGCGGATACCCATGGGATAATGGCCGAGGGCCATACCGCTCAGCAAACTGCAATCGCTCAACACCCCAGGGCGCGCGAATGCTTTCCGGATCATGGTCACGTTTGTTTTGCTCGTCGAACCCATCGTCAACATACATATTGCCTTATCGTTACCTACGCTCAGTCGCCTCAAGGTTCCTTACACAATGCGATTAGATGTGACAAACAATGATGGGCTTCGAAATTGAAGATAGACAACTCTTGATACGCGACATAGGCTTGGGTGGAAACTTGTCCCTGTGAGTGGTTCTCAACTTCTCTCCGCCGCTTTGCAAACATGGATAGATGGGTAGTAAGGGGGATAGGACGATGAATCGGATGGAGAATAGAGGACGGAGAACGGAGAACGGAGTATATCGTCCGCGCGTCCTTCCTGGCTGTCTTCTTCATTTTTCATGATGGAGTTATTCGAAAGCGTGGAATCAGAGCGGCAGTCGGACCGCGTGCAATGGCTGATATTGATTGATGGAATATATGATAAGGTGGCTCGTACACTCTGTCCTGGTCACGAACGAATGTCTTTTCTTTGTTATTTTCCTTGGTGTGTCGTGCCCTCAATCAACTTCCTCCACTTGCCCTCGACGTCAGTTTGGGTCATGCGCCGCGCCACTATTGGCATGCCGTTTCTCACACTACCAAACGCATCTTTGAACGCGGACACGGTGATCGCCATCACGTTAGTCGCGATAGGATCGGCGCGTTTTCATTGGGTCCGTCGAGGCTGATTAGACCGTTGCATGGCCACGATAACACGTTTTCCGTATAGAAACAAAGGAAGTCTTTCCCTGGGAGTTGAAGGATACCATCGGCTTGTCCAGTACCCAGTTCGGCAACCAAGCCCAACCTTGTGTCGGCTGACCATGTTTCACAAGCCAGGAATGGGGGGTCCCAGAACCGGCTGGCATTGTGACGATCAACAAAACGGACATGAAAGCTTGACCAGTGACAGGTGCAACTCGTCTAGCTAGGCGGTCGTGTTTTATCGCTGCAGGTATTGTCGTTCTCGGCTGTCACCACCGAAATGGAGGCCGTTTCAAGAACGTCGGTCCCGACCATTACTGAGATCCATCGTCGTTCCTGTTATTTCCTCCCGTTTCGAGTCTTGACGTGGTCGCTCCCCTGGCGTACTCCGATCTAGGCGGAACTTCGATAATTGTGCCCCCTGGTCGGTTATTGGTAGGTTTGCATGGACCTTGCTACCTGTTATGGCCTCGAGCACATGGCGACGAGCGAATTGGGCATAGTGCGGGGCACCCCCGATTTTGCCCTTTTTATTCCCCCCATGGTCGAGCCGACCTGGAACTGACTTTTGCCGCCTCCCGGCTCTTGCCGGCCGAGGCGCTGGTACTGCCATGGCCCCAGGCGAGACGGAGGATTTACGCACTGGCGCAAGGCCTGGTCTCGTTCGGTGTCAGTGCCAGTGACTAGTACTGCCTCCCCTGACTGCAGCCTAGCCCCAGGCCTAGAAAACGACCGTTTCCTGTGCCTACGAGTACAGCAAGTATACTATTACCGCCTGACGCCTCAGCGCCTTTAGCTCCGAGTTCTGCCGTAGCATGCGGCGCCCGAGATCGCCAAGGTGTGCAGCCGCAGTAATGATCCGCGTTCGGATCCTAAATCCATGGCCGGCTCGATGGCTTCGGGTGTACATTGACGATGCCGACTCGATTCCTCGTATCCGCCGATCTTTTGTGAAAGGCGTACTTGAGAACGTCCTGTGACAGTGTCACTCGTGGCTCGGGAGGACCACATCCATTCTGATTGCGCCGGGGCGGTGTCCGTATGATCGGAACGACTGTGCTTTGATCTCAAAATATTTGGTTCGACTTGCGGAGACTACCGGGACTCGTGCTTGGCTCCAGTGACTCTCAAGACTATAGATCCGACGCAAACAATTCTTGACGGACTCCGCCAGTGAACCGTATACCTCGACGTCAACTTTGTTTCTAGCGACATGATCGGTCGAATGAATTGTAACTTGTGATCAAGTGACTCAGCCAATGTGGCAACAACCTTTCAAATCACCCGCGCCCATGGTTCTCTGCATCATCCTGGTGTTACCCCACACTCCTGTAGCTGGCACATGAATGAATCTTGGAGCGATCTTGCGCGGTTCTCCACATCGTCTTGGTGTTTCCCCACACTCCTGTAGCTGGCACATGAATGAATCTTGGAGCGATCTTGCGCCCATGATTCTCCATATCGTCTTGGTGTTTCCCCCCCGTAGCTGGTACATGAATGAATCTTGGAGCGATCTTGCACCCACAAGTGGCGTACCTTTGAACACATTTGGACGCCTCGTCGTGCCAACGTGGGGTGCCGCAGTGGGGTTGAGATGCCGATGAGGCTGTGCACGTGTCTCATGGTTGTCCTTGCAATGCTAGCTTGACTAAAAGTCTGTAGTCGTGTTTGCTGGGTAATATGTTCTGTCATGTGTAGGTCGAGTTACAGTCATGAATATTGACAACCGATGGTCGGCTGGAAGGGGGTGAGTTGATGCATATTGCGTTTCAGGGGATGGGAGCCCTTACAGGGACCGAGCGTGAAGGACACCATGTGCATATGGCGGTGCTCCTCCAGGCCGAGTCGGAATCGCTATTGGGGATCCCCGCATCCGACCTGACAGCGACTGGGTGTTTGGACGTCGGAGTGCTTTTCTCGTACCCATTATATGTGTTCTGCAATGCGCCAAGTATAACGTCACAAGGCTATAGATCGGAAATATGGTTACACCCGGGCTGAGGCAGAGACGCGTATTGTGCATACCTACCGGATAATCACAACCCCAAAGGGTTGTCGAGAGACAAGAAAGAAAAAAGCAGCTTGACAGCTTGACACCAACGCTACATTTACCCAAACCTTTGGAGGATCGCGAGCGACACGTACAGGCGAATCAGGGTCCTTGATTGTCGATCAGCCTGAGTGTCACCACTTCCGAGTCGATTTCTAGACCATCGTTCCATCAAAAACCACCGTAAGCTGTCAGTCTATTGACTCCTGTGACGGACGGAGCTCAGGCTTATTGGACGTACTGAATGACCGTGTAGATTTGACCGTACGTGAATACATGAATAATAATATCTCTACCTCGCCTTCAAGTTGGTTGGCGATCTGACCCTGTGGTGTCACCCAGCGTGCCTTGGTTGTGCTGAGCCGGGAATCCGGAAAGATGTCGCTTCCAAATGCGCAACGCACAGAGACGTCCTTGGTCGACTCATGCAGAGTAGCGCGTCTGCTGGCGTCTCTACATCTTGGTATACCGTATGAAAGGAAGACGTATGTCATACGTACTATCTTTCCCATACGCGTGCTTTGCAGAAGACACATGAATCAGCGTGTTGAAGGCTGCGCTGCTCAGAAAAGAAATCTAAGCGCACGAAAGTAGAACTGCAGTCACCCTTTTATTCTGGACCTCTATTCCAGAAGTCGTTTCCCGGAATCGGCTTTGGCTGTCAAGGTGTACAACGCATGGGGTTGACGAATTGTGATCGATAGGTCTCGTGTCATCTATATCATACTCTGTTACAACCAAGTTTGTGAGTGTCCGTTTTCTGTCAGCGGGTGTGGGATCCTTCCACTCACCGCATCTTTCTTTCTTTTCGCGCTCGTTGGCGGCGACGACGACGACAGCAGGAAGATACTCAGCAACGGATGACGGTACGCCTTCAGCATCGGCCCCGACGACGACGACAACTTCTGCAGTCGATATTTTTTGTGGCAGCAACCCGCCTCAGGAGTACCAGCACATCACATACTGTTGGTCTCCCACCGCGCTTCAGCATCTCTCATTCTCTCTTTTGCCACACCCCGCACTTCTCCTATTTCTCTCCGCTCGCCTGACATCTCCTCTCCGATGTATTTTTCTCTTCCCATTCGCCAACCCCCAAGGTGGTCTTTTGTTGCTTCTCTCTCTTCTGCATGGAACTTCCAAGACATTGCGCCTTCCGGGATCAGCATCCCAGCAGATGCGAACATGAACGGTGGTCCGCTCCACGGTGGCGAACACAGCTGGAACACTGACGTTCGATCCCCAGGTCGTGATCGCGGTGGCGAGCTTCCTCGCCGCTATAGCTGAAGCAGGAGCCCTGGACGCGATGAATGCCCCCCTCGTGTTCTTACCCCCATTCAAAACAACCTGTCCTTTTTCTTGCTTTCCTTTGATACGAAAATTAAATCACACAGCGGTCGCGATGGAGGTCACAACCCTGGGAACAACCTCTCCGTCTTTGGCCTCAGTCACAAAGTAGACACGCGTGACCTCGAGCGAACTGTTGCCAAGATTGGTCATGTGCGTCTGTCCCTTATCTGTTTCTTCTTCGGGTCCGCGTCTCCGGCGGGAATGGGTTTACTGGTTATTGACGACGGGTCGTTCTTGGCCGAGAAGGCGTCCGTAATGTACGATCCTCACTCGCGAATCTTGTGGGTTCGGTTTCGTCGTTATGGAGACAGTCGAGGAAGCCCATGCTGCCATCACTGCGTTGAGCGCAACGGGAAACATCGTCGCCTTCGAAAAGGTGACATACGATTGTACTGTAGCCAGTGTTTGGGTTCTAAGTTAAAAGACACTCCAATACCTAGGCTTGTAACAAGGACTTCTCTTCCTCATCAGCCAACACCTCAGCAATCTTGGACACCTCTACCCACTGCACACGTTCATCCTGAGTTGAACCCGAACCCTCACACTTACACGACACCGTGGGGCTCGATGAACCGAACGCGCAGCGCAACCACTGCATTCCCTTGATGTCTCTCACAAACGCCTCCACGGCCTCTCGTAGGCACTCGGCATAGATGATCCCAGAGCACCTACCTTTGCAAATCCGGTGAAGGCGAGGTGGGAAGAGAGGTGGTGGAGGGTGCGGCATTTAGTGGGGAGAGGAGGGAGGAGAGGAGAGCGTGGTAGGGGTGGGCGGTGGAGGTGGAGGTGGAGGTGGGTGTAAGGGACAGAGACCGGTGCGGGAGTTGAAGCTGAGCTGAGTTAAGTAATAATCCTTACTCATGGTGTCGACCGACACATGCATTGTCGATCTGTACAGC
Organism: Hortiboletus campestris; assembly: GCA_038090935.1. Lineage (NCBI taxonomy): Eukaryota > Fungi > Basidiomycota > Agaricomycetes > Boletales > Boletaceae > Hortiboletus > Hortiboletus campestris. The sequence continues at coordinate 3,008 of JBBPNN010000857.1, read as the reverse complement.
GCAGTAGGGCGACCTCGAACACGTCTGCGCACCAACAACGCAGATCTCGAAGCGCGCTTGACAAGGTGGATGTGTGAGCGAGGCGTTCACGCCTTTGTCATCACCAATCCCGTCAGCGTTCGTGATGGCCCACCGAGGACGAAGGCAAAGCGTTCGCCAGGTTGGCCAAAGTGTGGCCCAGGCGCCATGTATTACGGCTTGTTCGGCTCCCAACCTCGTATACGTGCGCCTACCATCTCTCTCTTCCCAGTCATCCTACTTTCACCACTTTCACCTACAACGCCATGAATACAGCCGATACAGCTCAAAGTGTCATGTATGGATATTGATTATTTCCTTGATTGCGTTGAGAATGTGCTGAACGTGGTTCTAGGGTGAAAACAATCACTATCAAAGGTGGGGTCGCAACGTTGGACCTTCCGTTGTATGCGAGGTAGCTTTCTTTCAGAAATCGAACTTCAAACTCAAACACGGCGCAAAATGCCGCTTGCGAGGAAACACTACGTCCAATTTACCGTAGACGATACCTCGCAGTCGACGGACAGCGCAAAAGAGGCAAGGAATCGCACCTCTTGGGATAAAATTTTCTATTTGTGCGTACATGTCCTGTGCTGTACGCCAAGAAACTGAATATCGTTAGTGATGTGAACGATCGTTCCGTCCTCCTCGTAAAGGTTTACCAAAAGCGTTGCATCGAAAAGGACAAACTAGTTGGAAGGCTCACCGACACTATCGGCGGGATATTAGGGAAGTTGAAGGATAGCGGTACGAGGGTAATGTGTATGACATGGCCTACTGACGCGAGCTCTGCGGTCGAAGGGTTTGAAGACGCTCTTCGCAAGGATACCTCCGATGGGTCCGATCTTTCTGAAATCACAATCAAGTTTGTGTTGGATGCTGACCCACGCGAGGACCTTGATGCGGACGGACGTCAGGCCTCAGACGCTGTCCTTAGGGCGACCGAAGCGGTCAACCCACTTAGCTCCACCCCCGCAGCCGAGGTACAGACATTTGAGACTACATGGGACGTTCTGTCGCAGAAGATGGGAATCTTTATCAAGATCGTGGCCGGTATTGCACGGGTATTTGGTGCTCAGCCCCTCGCCTTCTGAGGCTTCCTCACGGTCCGAATGCCACACAGATTCACCCGTATGCGTTGCTGGCTTGGTCTGTTATATCAGCTGCGAATCAGGTCTGTCTTTTACTCGATATTCATATATCGCTGATCGTTGATAATGTTTTATGCAGGTGCTTGTAAACCAAAAGAATCATGACAAGCAGATCATTCGCTTAGCAGGCACGATGAGCGACATCTTTACATTCGTTCACGATGCCGAGCCCTTGAAGGCAATCGAAAGGCACACGATGGCCATCAGGCTTCTCACCCAGCAGGTGACGGAGTGCGGATACTTCATTACCGAATATGCCAAACAGAAGAACTTCTGTCAGTCACCGCTGGCTTGAGACTGACCACCACTAATTTCCGTCTAGGGCTTCGGATGGCAAAATACACGATGTCTGATCTCCATGCAAGGATCACCGGTTACGAGAACAAGTTACGAGAACTCAGGACCGCGTTCTTGGAGGGAGTTGCAGTGCACACAGGGGTCGTCGTCGTTCGCATGATGAATGTCATGAAGGACACCGGTAGGTCCGCCGTGATAAGACTGCAGTCAGACGTTCACAAATCTGGAATACAGCAGAATTAATCGACCTGAACGACATGCCGTATGCGTCCGGCGCTAGGTTTGAGTGGGAGAAGGGATGCCTGCCAGGGACGCGCGAGTCCTTCCTCCGGGACATTTGTGATGTTCTCAACAATCCAAACGAAGATGCCCCGCGAGTGTGCCTCCTGACCGGGGTCGCTGGATCGGGCAAGTCTGCGGTGGCTCACTCAATCGCTCGACTGTATGACGAGCAACAACCGTTGGGCTCATCGTATTGCTTCTCCAGCACTGACGTCGCAAGCCGCCACCCGAAAAATCTTTTCAGCGCGATCGCACGTGACCTCTCCGATCAGGACCCACAGTACAAGACCGCCCTCTGGGGAGTCGTAAAAGCCAATCGAGCGCTTCGCACGTCGCAATCGCCCTCGGAGCAAATCCAGAAACTCATTATCGAACCTACCAAGGACCTCCACGCCATTGGGCCGTTGGTCATCGTGATCGATGCCCTCGACGAAAGTGGTGATCAAGCTGATCAACGACAGCTTTTAGGCGCCATATCTAAACAAATCGCCGAAAACGCACTTCCGAGGAATCTTCGTTTCTTCATCACTACTCGGCCGGAAAACGACATCCTCACTGCTCTTCCACCTGGCCCTCAGATCATCCTTAAAAAAATGAGCGACATCCCTCAGCATATCGTCGACGGAGATCTTGAGAAGTTCATCCATCACTCGCTCCATCGATATACCGAACTCGAATCTTCTTGGCCTGACAGAGAATGGTGTCGACTGCTCGTCCATCATTCCCAACATCTCTTCCAGTGGGCATCCACTGCGTGCCATTTCATCGATGGGGAGGGTGCTGTCGGGCTCGACCCACGGGAGCGACTTGACCAACTCCTGCAAGCTGCCGACACTGACGGCGACCACTCGTTGGACAAGCTATACCAGACTATATTAAGTCAGCTGTTCACCATGGACAATACTCGAGAACGTTTTCGAACGGTGATGGCCGTCGTGCTTGCACTTAATGAGCCGTTGTCACTCACTTCCCTTTCTGCCAATGTTCGAGCAATCATTAAACCCATGGGATCATTGCTAGACGGAATACTTGATGAAGAGAAGCCCATCCGTCCGCTCTATACCTCGTTCCGTGACTTTTTACTGGACGAAGCTCGCAGTGGAAACTTTCATGTCAACATCCTACCCCAGCATTATCTTTGTCTTGGGCAAGCATTACTCGCTTGTATGCGAAATATGCTCCGGTTCAACATCTGTGACCTGGAGGACTCTCGGGTCCGCAACAATGCCATCCCTGGCTTGGCAAGTCGAGTGAACATGG
>JBBPNN010000856.1:0-14869 GCA_038090935.1 Hortiboletus campestris | reverse complement strand
ATGTCAGGGGTGTCTATAATACTCATATCAGAAAATGTGCTCCAACATCCACCTTCACTACCCATACTGGCCAGCAGGTCACTGTAACAAGAAATGTGGACAATGTATTCCTATGCTATTGTTCTGACCCAGGTTGTCCCAAAGCCACGGGTTATCTTACCTCAGATTCCATGAGAAATCACATGAAAAAAATCAAGTCCACCTGGATTGGACCAAACAAGGACAAACAAAGTGCGCAACTCGAGGTAAACTTGCGCATGTGCAACACAGTAAGTCCCTGGCTAGACGGTGGTACAATATTCATCTGACTTGTCTTCGTTCAAGATGTCTCCTCTTCGTACCAAGTCATTTGACACCCTCATGCAATCCCCACCACCACCTGCTGTCAACAGCCCATACAATATGGTTGTATCTCCTGAACACTTCAACGTGAATCATTTCTACATGCCTAAGTTTACCTATACTTATGCTACCGAGTGTTACAGGACATTGACATGCAATCACCTCAATTTGCATTGCCCAAATCTCCGATATTACTTCCAATACAATCATTGACAGTGAGTTCACACCATCATCTATAATAATTTATATTTATATTTATTTCACAGTCTACTTTGGAGCAGCAACGTCAGTCAGCATCAGCCACGAAAGCTTCATCAGCAGTGCTTTCTTCCGTGCAAGAAGCCATCATGGATCCATGTGTTATCACATCCAATGGCATTCTCCACCACACGTATCTCAATACCTTGAATCTCGTGGCCAACAAGGAGTTTCGTTTTCTCATTTGTCAAGAGTGTGGCATCGCTCTCTTGCAGGAAGATGCGACCATCCATTTGATGCAACGACATCCAACATTACAAATCGACCACATCAAACTCACACAGGCAGTCATTGACATGACACTCGCAAAAGACTTCCCTACAAACATAGAAGGACCAAGGGATGAAGTGCATGGACTGTCCGTCCACAATGCCTTCGCTTGCGACCACTGTTCAAAGGTGTGCTTGTTGGAAAACACTATACGCTCCCACCATCACAGACAACACAAAGACATACCAAAGCCACAGTCTTGGAGGATTTGTAAAGCTCAGAAAATTCAAACACAGAGCACGGCAGCTCACGGTGCTCGCCACATCATATGGGAAGCACATGTCAAGGAAGTCATTCAAGAAGGACAGCCTTCCATGGAGTCTTTGGTGGAGTCGCTGTTAAAAGAACTAGAGGAAGAATTCGACATTCCGACTGCGATGTCAGATGAACGTCTAGCAACTCCATGGTTGATGACGACTCGTTGGCATGAATATGTTGCTGGAGCAGACTTTGACGTGGAGTCCTTGTGCGACATGGTGGCACTGCCCAAGGACGATGACGACATACTTCCAGGTTTGCGCTCAGCGGTCAACACATACTTTCAAGAAGCATTGGCTCTTCTACAGATCACTGACGAACTGGTGCTCAAACGTTTGAATTCACCTTGTCCCCTTCAACAGTAGGTTCACTGTGATGCACAACTATATGATATACTTACGCACGACTTGTCTTCTCAGTGGCATATCCAACACACCGCTTCACAAGCACATGTTGGACAGAACCATGATTGAATATGCGACACCCGTCATCACCCTGCTTGCCATGTTGTTAAAGATGGGCAACAGCGATCCAGAGATCAAGCAAGCGACTGAAGGACTCTTTGACGCACTCCAGGAGAAAGAGAGCCAAGCGAATCTCTCAAGATACATCCATCGTATACTCACCGGAGTGTGGATGAAGACCTGGAAGCGTAGTCCATCCGTGATCATCATGGATCCGACCGAACGATATCTCGCGCTCGCAACTTTGAAAAAGGATGGCTCATTCAAGGAACCAAAACATGTCACTACCATAATTGCAAAGCTCGAGTACTGCATGCGACTGACTTTCTTACGAGAAATCAGGAGCAGGGTGGACGTCGAGGGTGGACTGGAGGAGAACGTGGTGTGCGATGCCCTTCAAGATTGGTTCATCGAAAACAAACCTTCCACGTTCTCACGACTGCGCTCACTGCAACATCGTGCGTCCGCGATCGCATACGACACAATGAGCTTGCCCAACATCTGGTGGACAGACAGCGTCAACTGGAAGTCCATGTTGTTCAAAGGGGAGGCCATCCACTTCGATGACATCTGTGGTATGTTTGCAGACACAGAAGCAAAGCTGATTGAACTATGGGAGCAAAAGGTGCTGGGCGGTCTGTCCTTGAGGGTGGAGTACGGTAGCATTGCAGACGATCTCACCAACAAGAACGTTGATTATTCGTTCTTGATGGACCATCGAAACAAAGTCTTCGTGGACAGAGGCCGATTGCTTCAGGCGGTAGTCAGGGGAGAGGGTGGATTCAAACATTGTGCCAATGTGGTGGGTGGAAAGATAGAATGGAACAAGGGAGTCTTGAGGGCATGGTTGCAAAGCTATGCAGAAATGCAACACCTGCTCCTTCTGCGAGCAGAAATGCTAAGCGGAGCTCCGGGTCGTGGCACAGAGCTCACCGCCCTGACCTACCGCAATACAAAGACCCGTCCCACGCGCAGTCTGGTCATGCTTGGAAAACACCTCACCATCCTATGTCAATACATGAAGACGACAGCGCTCACCGGACATGACAAGCTCATCCCACATGCCTTGGATGGCATCACGAGCGACATTCTGATCCAAGACTTAGCGCTGGCCAGGCCGTTCGCAGAGATCGCAGCACGAATATGTTTTCCCAACAAGCCCGAGGTCAAAGAGCTGTATCGAAACCAGCTCTTCGTCAACTTCAACCGACTCTTCACGAGCGACGATCTCTCTGCAGTGATGACGAAATACAGCTTGCCTCGTCTCAGCTATGCACTGACCATCAATCCGTGGCGTCACATTCAGACTGCCTGGAAACGCAAGTTCAGATGCTCTTCAGAGGCCATGCGGGAGGACGACACGACCGACAACGTCGAAGCACTCCAGGCTGGACATACACGTGCAACAGAAAATCGCATCTATGGTCTAAGCATGCATACCCTGGCGGGAGCACCAGAAGACATACTGCCGTACTATCTCGAGGCTAGCACATCCTGGCAAAAACAATGCCGGACGGTTGCCGGGGGAACTCTCCTTTCCTACAAACAAGCACGCCATACAGACGCTGCAGCATTCTCAGATCCTATGCGTAACTTTAGGGATACTTACGCACCACCGCCCATGTCGAGATCATCACACACCAATCCTGTTCTACCAATACAGGACATAGCCAAGCAGGTGGTGGCACTCTTGACACCATCCTTGTCTGGTCTCATTCAGGATGCAGTCGCCAAAGCTTTGAACATTCATCCACCTTTGCAGACCATCGTCTCCAACAAAGGCAAAGAAAAGGCGATCGAACAGCCATCAGGTAGTGGATGGGAGGAATATCTGGACGAGGAGGAAGGTCATCCAGCCTTGTTCGACGAAGACGACAACAACAACATAGGACTACGGCTGGCATTGCAACAAGAAGCAGAGATGAATGCCGCAAAGAGATCTGCAGACAATCAAGGGGAAGGTACATCACCCATTCGATATACGAGTCACTTGGAACATCACTGACCAATCCGCTCTAGGGCCATCGAACCTAGTCACGTCCTCTAAAAGACATGTTGGTCCTGGCACCTCTCCCTCCAACGACGCTCATCGCAAAGTTCGACAACGACTCATGACGATGCCATCATCCTCCACATGCCCTGACAGTCACACCCCGCTTCATTCGTCACTGGCATCCAGCCAAAGCATACCCATAGTTACGCCCACATCCACAACCACGGTCATGGAATCCAGTGCTTTGGAAACCATGAGGCACGTACTTGGAAATCCTAATGTCGGCTGGCGCTCTGTCGAACAGAAAGAGGCGATGATGGCAACATTGAAATGTGACTCGGACGTCGTCACGGTGCTGGCCACAGGTGGTGGCAAGTCCATGCTGGCGATAGTGCCTAGCATGATGGAAGAAGCAGCGGTGACCGTGCTGGTCCTGCCGTTGAATTCCCTGATCATGGACTACCAACGTCGCCTCACACAGATGCAAGTGCCATATCAGCTGTACGGAGAACGGGACGACGAAGAGTGTCGGTTGGACATAACCAAAAATCTGATCCTTGTGTCTGCCGACAGAGCTCAGACCAGTGGTTGGCGGAGCGCACTGTCCATTCTAGGTCAAAAGAAGGCCATCGCACGCTTGGTCTTCGACGAGGCACATATTCCCATGATCGCCAAAGACTATCGTAAAAGCTTGGACAACATATACCAAGTACGCTCCATGTCGATGCAGCTCGTGTTGTTGAGCGCCACCCTCCCTCCAACATTCATTCCCGAGCTCATCCACTCTTACAATCTACTGCCTGATGCAACCATAATTCGGCAATCGACCAACAGGCCAGAGCTCGCTTATATTCTGGAGAAAATGAGCATGACATCCCTTCGGGCAAGAACAATACAAATCCTGAACGAGGAAGAGCTCAACTGGAGTGAGGAGGACAGAGGGCTGGTCTTCGTGTCGTCCATCGCAGAAGGACAGAAGTTGGTGGATCTCACCAACCATGCCTTCTACGTGGGTGATCGAGCAAAGATGAGCGATGGAGAACGTCGAACAGCCTACAACAGATGGATACAGGGCTCCAAAAAGGTCATGATCGCCACCACTGCCTTCTGCACTGGAAACGACTACCAGCATGTGAGACTTGTCATACACATGGACAAGCCATTCGACATGCTCGAGTTCTGTCAAGGTCAAGGAAGGGCAGGCAGAGACGGACGAGCTGCCAAATGCTACCTGCTCACACCACAGAGTGCCGGAAGGCCGAGCAACAAGGAGTCGGGAGCATTGACAGAAAGCAAGGTCGCCATGTATGACCACGTATTCACGTACGGTCTAAAGCGATGCCTCCGATATGGTACGACTCTATTTGCAGATGGCACAGGCCTGGGCTGTCGACAACTGCCTGACAACCAGCTGTGCTGCGTGTGCAGTGGCGAACCAAATCATAGACCGGAGAACATTCTGATCGCCAGCATGCCAAAGTCAAGGATGGTGCCACCCGGACCCGTCCACACACCCAGCTTGAATGCTTCACATCTTATGTCTTCCATGTCGGACACGTCGAAGGAACCTTTCCTTGAAGCCACGTCCAGAGCAAAGCGGATGATGTCGTCACGTCAGCTGGAAAACTCAGTCAAGGTCGATGCTATGCTGGCCGCTCTACGTCAACTGGAGGATGTCTGTGCTCTATGCAAGATTCTGGACACAGAGTCTGATGAAGAGATCCATCATCTCTATCGCTGTCCATGCTTGATGTCCCACGCAAACAGCAGCTGGGACGAATACAAGGAATGGAGAAAGGGACTACGCTATGTCAAGTGGCACAACAAGATCTGCTGGCTTTGTCATGTCCCCCAGCTGAGCGATAGCCTACATCCCACATTTTCCAAGGCCAACCAGGGGAAGCCAGACTGCAAGTTCGCAGACGTGGTGGCACCGACAGCCTTTGCCATCTATCACCATCGGGCCCTCAGGATGGCAGCACAACAGCACTTTCGGCAAGAGTGGAAAAATCTGGACTCTTTCGGAAGGTGGTTGATGGACAAGCCTGCAGTCGGAAGCGAGAGCAATCTGATGGACATATTCATGTGGTACTCCGTCGCGAGCACACACGGTGCCTAAACATCTGAAGTAGTCGTGTGAGCGCAACCCATGTAAGGAGAACAAGGTTGTGATACATAGGGGAAAGACATGACGGACGTCGTTTGGAAATCACCTCTCATGATGTACGTATGTTGGCATTGCAAACATGGAACACGGAATGCCGACAACGACATCAACGATGAAATCAATCAGTCACATGGTTGTCCGAGGTGTATGGCATGCATAAGTACGTGCTAGAGTTACGCAACAGACAGCTTATGTAATCATGTTGGTGTGCATGCAAGGCAATGACAGCAAAACGAATCGACCACGTCACCATTCATGTCAGACGACACGCATAGGTATACAGTAAGCTTACGCACGGAGTCGCTTACACAATCACATTCGTGCGTGCAAACAACCATGGCATCATGGCCATGGTCCCAACAAAACAACATCAAGATCGACTGGCTGTGCAATGATGCATGTCATGAATGCATAAGTATGTGGTACAGTTGCACATTAGGCGCTTACATAATCAGTTTGTGCGTGTATATAAACAGCCAGACTGTTGTGGCTATGCTCAGACATTCCTTGAACTCAAACTATCACCTTCCTGATTTGGAAATTCACAAACAACAACAAACAAACAAAGATGTCCAACAATATCGTGAGTTTAATTCATGCTTGCCTAAGTATATGCTACAGTTACGCCACATCAGGAACAAACCACCACTCAGAACACCGACGTAAGTACTATGCACCACGTTCGTGCACGCAAGTAGTTGTAATACTTACGCTCTATCACAACCAGATCGACATGGCCACCTCAGGCTCCAGTGTACGTACCATCAGCACAGCCTCATGCCCATGTATTTGAAGTACTTACGCTGGTTCGCATACAGGCAAACGTGCTCGACACGAACGTACGTACCACTCATCACACAGTACATTCAATACTCACACCGGATTACGACCAGACCAATACGCAGACCTCCGACGTACGTACCCCCACCAGCGACCAAATGCGTAAGTATATGGAGTACTTACGCTGCATCACGAGCAGGCATGGACATCGGACATGAATGTGCGTGCCACACTGCATGTCTCACATTCAAAGACACGGGACGCTCACGCTGGTTTACATCAGGCTGAAATGCAGGCCAGGGACGTACGTACCATGGATGGCGACCTTGGGCACAAGTATTGCATATACTAACGCACATCCATCTTAGAAGTACAACACCGACACAGTAAAGGTAAGGGAAAAAAACGTTGTACTTCATACAACCAACCAACGATCGTATCACAGGTTTTGAAAACACTAGAACAGGTTGCAAAAGACTTTGGCATGGGGGCAGAAGGCATCACAAAGGCGTTGCAGGTGAATATCACACGGTCAGCGTGACGACGTGCATATAACACGGGACGTTCAGCATGCAAGCGATCATGCAAACACAGACATGGAGGCTACGACGTCCAATTCCAAGGTACGCGGTGGTCCTGGTCACGCATGCCACCTTTCGACTCGTTCATTGCGTGCATAGACATCGAACGTCGACGAGGAGGTTATCGAAGTAGGGGCTCAGAACGTCACGACAATCGACGACGACGAACCCGAGGACAGGACGGAGGCCGTGAAGAAGGCGAAGGTGCCGTATAGCAATGTCGTACGTGCGTAAAGGCTAGCAATACTTATGCAGATCGACAGGGCGGTCCAAAGAAGACCAACAAGGGCAAATCTAAAGCCATGCCCATCGAGGTGGACTCCAGCGACGAAGATAGTGACGATGAGGTCAGTCAAATTCGCACGTGCACATCGCGACCATCGTGTCGATTTATTTCATGCCATGCAGGACACAACCAAAAAAGGAAAGGTAGGGAGTAGACTCTTCGACACTGCGTAAGTATAGGAAATACTTACGCGCTTGTCTTAGGGAAAGGCCAGGACTAAGGCAGGAAAGGCTGTCAAGATCAAGGCCCCAGTACGTGTCGTTTAACGATCCTTGCATCGAACGAGGACTCACGTGCGTAGAAACGGAAGGACGTTCAAACCATCTTAGAACAGGTCCACAGCGACCTGAAGCAAGCCACCCTCGGTTATGCCCTCATGACGTTGATGGACGAAACCGACCTCGGTCACGGTCCTCAGCTGGTCGTTCAGACCATCAATCCACGCCCCATCGACTTGAAATACTCAAGGAACTTCAAACGCTCGGTTACGCGCAAAGGACTGCAAAACAGAAAGGTCGAGAACGCGATCGTCGTGGGAGTAGAGAAGAAGTGGCTGAACGACCAGGCCCTCGAGTCCATGCACGAGGGGATCTATACCAACATGGTGGAATGGAAGCAGGACCACTTTCCCACCGAGAAGGCTATTCTTTTCAACGGCAACCATCGCTTGCATTACATGAGGTCCGAGAATCAGTGTCGCTTCACCTACATAAAATACTGTGTCGCCAAAGAACACCTGGCCAAGACTTCCATACCGGAAGAACGACAACGTCACAAGGCCATCATCAAAGAGACAGAGAAAGTGATGAGAGAACATGGCGTCTGGCTCGTGCGATTCATAGACCTCGGTAAGTGGGCGCAAGTATAACTTATACTTACGCATCATTGACCTTCTTCTTTCATGTGATCAGCCATGATCAAGGCGAACGAGAAGCCAGCGAGATTGGAGCACCATCTTGCCACCAACTCGCCATTGGCAAACCTTGAGGACACGGAGGACGTGAAAGTGTCGCAAGTGCTTTTGATGATGGCCTCGATGTCGCCCGAACAACGCCAGTCCCATGCCGACTCTCTGTGTGCCGAACTCACCCCCTCGTCACACCTATACAAAGTATTGAAAGACAAGGGTCTGTATACGGCCGCCATGAAACTGCTTGCCTGGAAGCATTTCCGTGGCACAACATCAGGGGCAGGCCTCACGGCACGTCTCTTGATCAGCTGGATTCCCGTCTACGGTGAAGTGAGCACGTCTTCCTTGCATTTGAAGTTCATGCACTGACATAGGATCATTCGTAGATGATGCAGAAGTTCGCAGACCATATGACGCAAGCACTCACCTTCCTATCCTTGCCACTGTCACTTCCCACCGTGGAAGAAGTGAAGCGCACCGCAGTTCAAAAGGAGGTCGACCCTAGGATGCTGCTCGCAAGCGAAGCGAAGCTTATTCGTGCAGACGTGGCCAAGTCCAGAGCCATGGACATGGAATGTGAATGTCTCGACATATACTATCTGGACAAATGGATGACGGCCTTCGTGGACGTGATCTCCACGACCAACCAATTCGAAAAGTTCGGTTCGAGGCACAAGGACGAGAAGGAAGAGTATCAGCGTGCGATGGGCGCGTACTGGGCTCGCGTCAAGACCCACTGCACAGACCTGGCACAAAACCTGCCCATCGACATCGACGAGGACATGGAAAAGGTCATGAAGTTTATGAGTGCAAAGATCGACTGGCTATGCACGGGCTTGGTCACTGATGGGCCAGAATTCCTCGCGATGTTGCCACTTCCAAATAAATTTCTACTCTCCGACATCACGAAACTATATTCCAACGACAAGATCTGTCTGGACAAGGTGATTGTCGATGTGAGCATCCAAAGCTATCATCTGTCTATTTCCATTAATCTGCCTCCAGATGACCATCTCGGTGGAACCACTAGCCAAGCTAGTCATCGAACAACGCGACTTGGCGGTCAAGGGAGAGAAGTATGTGCGGCCATGGACCACATACACAGGCGCGCTGTTCGCCACCATGGAAGGAAACGATGCAGGCATCGAGAGGGTGAGCGCAAGTATATGTTATAGTTGCGCACAAACACTGACATAGATTCAGATATGGTCGCTGTTGGTGACGCATCGCAGAAGTCATCTTCTGCCCCTCGCACGCTGGGCGAAGGAATTGTCCCTTGGCTCAGCAAAACTCAACCAAGAGCTGTGCAGCAAGAACCTGTCTGTCTATGTCACAAAGTTGATTGCAAACTACGGAAAGAAGGTCAAAGAGCATCGTGCGGTCACTCACGACCTTTCACGACCACCACCAGAGCAAACCAACGGGCTCGCTGTGTTTCCAGAGGAGGAGCTGAACGAGTACATTGCAGACCTGCGTCAAATGCTCTTCGTGAGCACCCTGGAATGGGCAGAGAGGGGTGCAATAAAGAAGGTGGCTACATTTGTCAAACAGACGCTACCCTTCAGTCTCTGCAAGTCTGACCGTGAACGACTGCTCGCCACCGAAGAAGGTTGGGCAGTTCGAAAGAGGCTGGGCGACATCGTCAAGTTTGCAGGCGGTGTTGACCGAACCACCATGACATGGTGGGACAGTTTCAGCACACAGCCCATCAATATCGCCCGCCTGGATCACCAGGACATTCCAGAGACCATCGTGAACGAGAGCAAAGGAAACAGGATCGTTCGGATGGGTCGGATCGACGAAGTGCGTGCACGAAACGTGAACACGGTGGCCAAGGTGGCAGACCTTGTGCTGGTCGAGAGTCTGGGACTTTTGGGACCTGGAGTGACGTCAGCGAGCATCGCCAGACCATTGCGTGAACTTTGTGAAGTGAGTGCTATTTATGCCCAAGTATTCCTTATACTTACGCTGATCGTCGTAGGCCATGATGTTGCAAAGTGAGAAGCATCTGATGCATCTCGACAACCCTACACAGGACATCAACGAGGTCATAATGCACAAAAGCCGCGTGGCTGAAATGAATCTAGAATATATGCCATCCATTCCGACGATCGCGACGGCACAAGAAGAGGAGAAATTCTGGCAGCCTATCGAAGATGCGTCTGCATTGAAACGTATCACACAGATGAACTTGGCCAAGTCCACAGATCGTAAGATCCTGGACTTGGATCTGAAGGACACAGCGAACAGAATTAAGATCGCAGAGAAGCTCGTGGAGGAGAAAAAGAAGATCATCAAATTCGACCGACAGACGGAAGCCAGGATGCGTGCAGAGCGATTGAGTGGTGCGTAACCACTGGGAATACTTGTGCACGGTAGCACGACTGATCAGAATTTTCGTAGCTCTGAAGCTGACGACCGACAAGGATTCGGAAGGAGAAATGTCTGACAGCTCCGACAAGAACTCTGGGCATGAAGAACTACTTCGCAAGAAGGAAGGTGAGCACCAGCATTCGTCTCTTGTAGCATGTCTCACTCGCTCACTCGAAATTTGTGCCACGAAACTTAGCTGCCTTCAAGTCACTCAGAGCACGTCACGCTGCCAAGGCAGCGAAGAAGACATCACCGCACAAGGGTAAGCACTTGGCATCCACTCATTCATACATGGCATCTCTGACGTTGCAGCCACGTCCATTAGATGCAATGCGAGAACCAGGCAAGTCTCTGCTGATGAAGCGTAAGCATAGCACTCACTTACGCTCAATCACGTCAATCTTAGTTCAAGACATCCAAAGTTCAGAGGACGAACACATGTCTGAAGCAGCCATCGAGCAGCCACGTAAGCATGACACACCCAACATTCAGTCAACATCGTTCACCGTTGATCACAGCATGTCTTCCATCCTCGTCCAAACATACAAGCTCCTTAAAGCGTTCCATCGCTGAAGTCGAGCATGGACAAGGAGAGGACATGGACAACGCATCACGATCTCATCGCCAGCATCTAGACACAGACCTCTCGGATCACGAGGTCATGAAGTACACGTGGAAAAAATATCAGTCGGAAGTACAGAAACAGAATTTCGACTTGGCAATGGATGATATACCAGCGATCCTTCGTATCTTGCAACACGTCATGAACTACGTGGAATCATGCAAGGAGTCGGTTGCACAGTCCATCCTGGACACGATATCTGGATATTCCGAAGAGCCTTCTGGCGAGGACGTTCTGACCATCATTCAGACATTAGCCGTGACCCACAGAACGGACGACAAATATCTGACATGGGCATCGCTGTGGTGCAAGCTCAAGGATGGCATGCAGGCCGTCAAAAGCGAAGACGACGTGTATAGCCCTAAGCTGATGGCACAGAGGAGTAGACCTCGTGGCGATTTCCACAGCACCACCATGTCGTCTTGATTTCCATGTCACACCTAACACTGAGCGTGTCTAATACTTTACATGAATTTGTACCCAATCACGTAGCAAATATCAATACATGATATATCACGAGACAGGTGTGATCAGAGGGAACACGAAGGCTTGATAGAAGCAAGAAAACCATTTTCCTATTAAACAATCATGAACAAGATCAGCAATAAAAATTACATGAATCGAGCATCAACAGTATTCGACACCCATACCAAACCAAAGCATGCTGGATATACATATGCATGATATCTTTGACCATCCTTGTGGTGCGGTGCGTAAGTATATGATATACTTACGCGCCACACCATACAGAAATCACCACAACCTGGTGGTTGAACGACCAAAATGCTTAGTAAGCAGATTACATAAGCAGTGCCAACACATATAAATTCAAGGCCAGCGTGGCTATGCTCATCTGTCCTTGACTTTAAACCATCACCTTCCTAGTTTAGGCATAGTACAAACACAAACAAACAAACCCAGTCGATGTCCATGCAAGCACAGGTATGTAACATTTGGCAGCATGCACAAGTATGAGTAATACTTATGCCAACCTTCAAAGATTGTAATCCGAAAGAGCGTGTGTATTTTATTCTGCATGATACATTATCGTTGGTTTAATGAGTGTTCGTGATGATAGGATGGGAATGTTGCCTTGGACATGGCTGATCGTCCACCAGTCACTGAAAATAAGGACATACCAGATATCAAGCTCGTAAGTCAGATTAGATGGTGTCGTTCAAACCAGAGAAAATTCATATCAATCATGTCATAGGAAATTTCTGACAAGGTGATCGTTTGACATACGCATCACAAGCATAACATGTTTGATTTAAATTCATAATGTTGGTAGGCTCACAAAGCAGCTGCAAAGACCGTCATGAGACAGAATGGTCAAATCATGAAAAAGCTAATGGAATTCGTAGAGGAGAACATCATGGTCGAAAGCTTCGGTCTCATTCCAGATGGCAACGAACATAATCCTAGTCCAATGGTGATCGAAACATTGACAGCATTCCTGAAGGTACGTGTTTCTGCAAGCTGACATGACTATACCGCCAACCAAGCATAATCCATGTAGGGATTACAGACTCAGTCCGACAAACAAGCGATGTACATGGCAAAGGACCATGGCAAGAAGGGGGTCGTTCCTGCATGGATCAAAAGGCAACATCATCTATATCCCTCCCCTGATCTGGATCAGTATCAGATAGCAAGTCTAACCGCACAAGCACTGTTTGCTGGTCGATGCGATCCTGAGATAGACGTCCGTCAGATTGAAATGGACATGGAGAACATCAACATGGGAAGATTGGAGATGGAAAGAGGTACCATCCAGTGGCGCAAGTATTTGATATACATGTGCTGATCATCGATCTTTATCCAAGGTTCCATAGTAAAATCAGAAGAGCAAGAAGACGAATCGATGAGTGTCGATGTCGTTTTGACAAGATTCGAGGGCAAGCAGCGTGCTGAAGTTGATGTCTCTTCGGACACGATTTCATACGAAAACGACTTGGCAGCATTCCTTGGCGGATTGTCTGAAGACGTGGTCATGTCGCTGTCAGGCTCTCCCAAAAAGCCACACCAGCAAGCTGGAGGAGAGTCTAGCAAAAGAAAACGTGTGTCACTCACATTCACATCACACAATCAATATACTGACCACATTAAGTGGAGGATTTGGAGAAGAAGAGCGAGGACAAGTTTTCTGACTGGACACCATCACCTGTTCGCAAACGGGCCATTGAGGTGATCGACGTGGATGCCATCAAGGACAACATCAGAGAGAAGCGACAACGTGACTCAGAAATAATCGAGCTGAATTCATCTCCTCCAAGGCCAGCACAACGACCACGCATGCAGATCGCGAGTGATAGATTGATGAAGTGTGAGTGATTTACTGACAGATGTTTCGAAATGCTCTAACACACGAACAGCACAGATCGAGCTCTATGTGTGGGCCAGGTTAAAGGATTACGTTCTTGAAACCCATCTGGCAAGAGCAGAGCTGGAGAACATGCCTGCGATGTGCCGTATCATATACGACCTCTTTTTCATGTGCTTGAAGATGGACAACAACAAAGACGCACAGAAAGCAGTAGGTCGAGTAAAGGTCATGATGACAGAGAATCCCAGACAACCACCGCTATCAACACTTCAAGGGTTCATTGCATCATTCAAACAAGTGAATGCAATGGAAGTGAAGGAGATACTAGACACAGCAGAAAGCTTGTACAACACCACATACGTGATGAAGAAGGTGCCTCTGGTAAGACGAGCAGATCTGTACAAGGGCATACTATTAAAGGAGTGGAAAAATGCGGACTTGGTGAACCGTCACAATGCAAAAAGAAAATAGTATAATATTTCATCACACACGCATCACATGTCCTTACACGCAGAAGATGTTCATACAGTTGCACTATGTATTTCAGAAGTCTATCTGATAAGACATGCAAATTACAGAAACAGCGCAAGTATATGATATAGTTATGCAAAAAAAAATTCAGTATGATGGAAGAAAGAGAACAGAAGCAAGTGGGCAGCAAGGTATAAAAATAGACAATGATATATGTGTATGATCAGATGACATGAAAGCAAGAGAATGGTTTTCAAAGTGGTCAACCACCATTTTCATAGCAAAAGTGTACGGAATTTTCGCCAAAGCCAATCCTACGCTTTACTACGCTTTCCAAGCCTATCTTTCCTAGACCTTGTCCATAGCCAATGCTACGCTTTCGGTACACTTTCCTACACTTTCCAAGACCAAATTTCGTAGATTTTCGCCATACCCTTTCCTACACTTTTCGGTACACTTTCCTATGCTTTCCTACACTTTCCGAGGGCTAATCTTTTGGGAATTTCGCCATAGCCAATGCTACACTTTGGTACACTTTTTTCATCCAACGCTAAACGACTTGCAACCGACGTTTTCGCCATAGCTAATCCTACACTAGCCGACCAAGTCTACACTTTTCGCTACATTCCTCAGCATACAACAAAAATTCCCACGGTCGAAAAACCCAAAATAACCAACAAAACGATATTCCGACAAAAAAGAAACAAAAATACCAACAAAAATACTGACAATTGGTTAGAACCCTTAGGGTTTGTCTCAGTTAAGTTG
>JBBPNN010000855.1:0-14877 GCA_038090935.1 Hortiboletus campestris | reverse complement strand
GGGGGTGTTATTTGGGCGGAGGTGATTAGAGGGGCATAGTCCGGTCGCCAAAGACCTTGCAAACAAGTTAATCGGTTCACACGCGACCTCATGTATTCGATTAGCGCTCAACTGTAGCATCGCGTCGTCGCTTCGCCTGGAATGTAGGCGCTCAAGGAGCCAAAGGAGGCGATCCGTGGGAAACGGAGGAGGTCTCGGGCGAGCTTCCCCGCAGGGCAATCTGAAAACGCGGATTTGTCAGGAGGTGGACGAATATGAGTCCTTTTTTTAATAGAAAGTTGGCGTAACGATGGAGTGAGCAACATCAGCAGTTGTACTTTAGAACTGGAAATGTCGGAGACGGAATTGGCTAGGTTTGGCACCTTTCCTGGGAGTAGTGGTCCCCAGGATACGAGGAGACAACGTCCGTCGTTGTGTGGGTGAGTGAAGCTCGTGCTCGTGCGGATGTAACTGCTGTGCGGTAGCCCGACATTAATTTCTTTTTCGCTCGATATCATGAACAAGAACAACACGACATTCTTTTGCCAAACAGTCGAAGAGGGTTAGTATTGGTGAGACGGCGCAGCGGGATGTGGGATCGAACAGACATTTATCCCTGCGTTCAGCGCAGAATGGAATGAAGCAATCGATGGAACGGCACCGGAAGATCGGGCTGGTGATTGGATATCCAGTTCACTTTCCGTGCACGGGGATGGGTGGGTACCGGCGCTGTTGAGTAAAGAGCAGCCGATGAGTAAAGATGAGGATGTGTTCCGAACTTAGTACACAGCGAATTGCAACAAAAAAGAATCATACATTTACTCTCCTTCTCCGACTCCATGCACTGCCACTACTCTCGTCTACTGTGCTTTGACGCACTCTCCACCCAATTTAGCTGCAAGCTAGGTCTGGGACGACGCCTTCGAATAAAGGATGGGATCCGAATTTTAGACGCGAAACATGCCCTCTCGCCCAGAATTTGCGATTATCGTCAAAGATCATGGATAATGTCAATGCCCGACCTCCAAGGCCATCGCAAACCCGGAATTCCACCTCTGAGTTTCTTACGCGCCCGACCTCTTTCATAAGCGGGCTTACCAAGTTTTGATGAATCCAACCCGAGTGATGTACCAAAAGAGAGAAAAGGGGGACAGTTCAGCATTCACGAATGAGGTGGAATATGGAATCACCGAAGCATATATGCGTATGTTTTATAATGGGCATTTGACTCGCGTTCCCTAACACCATCCTCCACAGCGAGGATGACGATAGACCGAGGAGTTGCGGGATCGACGCGATGCAATGTGTAAGTCGCACATAGTGCCACAAACTGGGTCTGCGCGTCGCATGCAATGATGGAGTGAGCAGGTTACAGTCAGAATGACACTGAAAAGCGACACACGCGAGGAAATGAGTCGTGAGCGATTGGCCCTAGTTGTGCATCCACCTGAATCCAACCCCCTTCAGCCAGTTGTCGGTGTCTGCAACCCGGACAGCTGGGGCGGCGCCGTTCCGATCTCACGTATATCCTGGGCGACACAAACGGCAGCACACAAAGATGAATGGAGCTGGGATGGTGTTGGAAGTAGTTGTGGTGGAATAACCTCTTCATGGAAGGCCCTGCAAATAAATCTATCGGATTTGCGCACAGAGACTTCTTGTGTCGTTGACTAGCCTGAGATGTTGATGGTGGAGACGCCCGAGAACGCGATCCGCAGGAGACGGTTAGGGTACCGGGGAAACATGCCTGCGCAGGTGATTTAGGAACTGGCGGACTCGGCACGGGGTGAATGGATGCGGAAGCCCATTTCACGAAGTCAGTGGAGGAGTGGGGTTTGGGACGATGGAAGCCTTCGACATGCGTTGGGGGACGACCCCCTCCCGTTCAAAAAGACGACAACGAAATGTGAGCACATGCGGGAATGAAGAGGCACTGTGTATTCTCGAGCAGTCTGGATGCCGTCCGAGTTGGATGATAGGAGACCACACTAGGAGGGGCTAGCGAAGAATAAAGGAAACGAGGTCTGGTGCACCGAAACTGGAGTGTCAGTGGAGAACACACCTGGCTCGCCTGCAACCGTGAATCACGCGTGGCGAATAGACAACGCCTTGCTGTACCACAAGTACATGTTAATTGCGTTTCTCAATGCCGCGCGCATTGTCGAACATGAAAATGTGCCGTAGCACTAGTAGGACTCGGAGCCGTGAAGCCCAACATCGGACAGTGGGGTGGGTCGTGACTCGTGCGAGTCGTGTCGTCGACTCGTTGTGCAAAAGTGCGGATTCATGTCTGTCTTCGACCCGGATCACGCCAACAGAATTTACAGAAACTCCCGCTTGCTCCTTTCACAATCGAGTGGCTTCCTGCAGCTGCGCGTCACAGTGGTCGGTTGAGCTAGACTCTTGACTTCGCCACACGATCAACGACCACAAGCAAAGGTTTTCGTGAAGCAGTGATTTTCTTGGGTGAGCAACCTGGTCTACTCAAAGCTCAGCTCATGTTACACAGTTCGAGCGAAGGAAACAGCGACGACAATTGACTTCAAGTTAGTGATCATCCGTGCCGCACGCGGAAGAAGATTGTGTCGTTCACGCTCCCTCCCTGCAGCAACTTGAACGCCCTTACTGTCGACCGAATAACCGGGACCAATGTCGACCTGTTGCGTTGGCTGCTCACCCCATCAACCTGCGTTGCTCTCCTTCCTATTCGCCTGATCCGCTTCCCCTAGAATGGAACAACACGGGGAGCTTCATTATCCAACAGGGAGGGTATCAGGTATCAATTGCTCGACCGTCAACGTGTCGACAGCCGACCAAATAAGTCTACCAGTGTCTCTCCGTCAACCCCACCACTGGTCACTTAACGTCTCGCCCCAAACATTCTTCATTATTGTACGGTGGTCCATATTTCCTCTATGGTAATGTGCTGACCCGGATTCTCAAGGTTACGCGAATGCGGCGTTCCACACGTGTAAAATCGACAGGACCGGGAAAGCGAAAGACCACGACATGTTCCTACAGGATTAGCGTAGGCACTGTCGGGAGAAAACTCGATACCTGTATGAACGGTGCTCGTCGAATGCATACATGTAGATCATACCAAACCCCATGCAAACCTGCGATGGGCACCAGAAATTCCTGCGCCAGATTTCGTTTGTTTCTTCGATATCTAGTACATTCAGTCAATGTGTTGACGCTACCTTACAGCCCTCAACCAATGTCCTTGATCAAACCTGATGCACACGGTCTCCAAGCGCTTCAAGTTGTATCGCCCTCGAGTCTCCTGCGTCACCCTCCAATGTCTGACTCTGCTCCGTAATGACATCCGCGAAATCCATCGCAGACAAAGCCGAACTTCCCATGGCAATCTGGTGTGAGAATATCCCAAATCCGGTGTCGATCCCTTGCTGTCGGCTTCGAAGATCACGATCATACGATTCACGTATGCTGATGATGAACCGAGGCATGATAGCAAATGAAAACGAATAACTGAGGGCGTCCAGGAATGTCATGAACTCGATGAGCGGTAGTTGGATTGCATTAACAATGTTGAAAAGCAGATTCCTAGTTTAAGGGGAAAGCGTCCGGGTGGTTAGTTTTGTGATTTTTGAGACAAAGACAAAGGCGATCGACGGTCACACAGAAATGACATAACGGAACGAGTTAGACGTACACAACGAAATAGACAGTTCCTTCCCGGAGGAGCAGCTTCATGAGTCGGTTAGTCTTCCAGCGCTTCGTTAATCTGTACACCTCAACCGACTGTCTCAAGGTTGGAATGACAGAGAGAATTAACAACATGGCCCCGAGAACAAATCGGGGGATTGCTCTATATGTTGCCGAGGGTGCACTGTTGGATGAGTAGCTGCAACTTCTAAAATTGTCAACTTGATCGACCGTCACTAGAGAAAAGTGTAAGAGAGTAGAGCTATTGCTTTGAATTGTGTTGGGACTTCCAGTTGAGCCCGAAACATACCTGAGAGGTCCCCATTCGGGTTGTAGTAGATACATTCCCAAAGAACGGAAATGACGATCTCCGGCACATAAACGAACATGAGGATAGTGAGGATTTTCCTGGATAGATTCCACATCGCATAAACACGCAGAATCATCACTACTGTCATGCAAGTCAGCAAAGGGAAACTAAGCTAGGGAGCATGTCAACTCACGATCAGCAGCAGCAAGGAACAGTATGTAACTCCAATCACCTGCCACAAACATTGCAGTACCTTCGAGAGGTCTCATTCTGGTGCAGAGAGGTGTAAAAGGGTGTACTTACACCTACTTAACTGTTAGCAATGCATCGCTCTTCGAGATGAAGACGTACGTCTAATACAGCATAGTCATTAGTAATGGATTACGCTTAGAACAGAAAACCTGACCATGACAGGGCCGGGTACAAGAGCACTACCAACTGTAAATGTATCACTTGGTCAGCTTAATCAACATTGGCATGCAGTCAGTAATCTTGAACATACTGAGTGCAAGTATGCTTGAACATGGATTCGGAGTTACCAATAATTCCAAATATACATCATAGCAGCCATAGACCTACATAGACCAACAAAGACCGGCATAACGAACCTGTCGGAGCGGTCAGTTTGGAACGCATGTAAGAGTGTTTGACGAGGCCATATACATACGATAACGAAGAGTGTAGAGACCCGAGTCCAGGGTCTGTACTGGGTACTGTCGGTGACGTGGAACTTGACTGGTGACTGTCTCTTACCCAGACATAGTCTATCTTTGCAATAATTAGCCATAAAACGACTCCAACAGTCAGGAAGTAAAATAAAATACCTCTCTCGAAAATGTGAGGACTGGAGCGCCAGTGATAGAATTGCAATGGTCACTCCAAAACGAGAAGGATAGCATACACAAAGTAGCGCTTACCGTAATCATATCCGACAGCGGTGATTATTATCACTGTGTTGGTCTATAAGATTCTTCTTTGACTGTAGTTGTGAGAAATCGTACCAGGTAAGCAGCCTTCAGTCAGGATATCTTCCAACTGGGAGGACATTTCATGTAAAAGAGAAAAACAGGCAGCAAAGCCTAGCTGACGGAAGACCGGTAAAAGAGTCAAGTGAGAAAGGAGCAGGGCTGGTTGGGGGATTTGGCAGTTACTTATACCTATTGTTAAATGTAAGGGGAGGCGAGATTGCGCCGTTACGTATGCAACACAGGACATTTGTGTCAAAAGTTATTTCCATATCACTTCCCGTGTGAAGTAAAGTACAATTGAAAGGTTGCATCGATACAATTAGGTCACCACAGTCAACACGCACCTCTGCTTGGCATTTCAGTGATTGGAGCCTTCTCCCGGCGCACTCAGGCCGAGGTGCCCACCAGGCCAGGCGAATTGGCCGCCATCCTCGATACCCCCCTTGCACAGCCAAGGTGGCATTCGGGTTATCCAGACGATGAAGAGCCCGGAACGACACGAATGGGGGTACACTCCGTCCTTGCGCGTGCAGAGTGGAGTTGTCATGATGTCCAAAGGGAGTTGGCCTCGAGGTGGGCAATATCAATATAATCGTTATGGGCGCTCGTCTGGTGCTGTCATGGTCTGGGTGTTGCTGCGACTGAACAGAGAGAATTCATTGAAAGCCTTGTAAACCCAGCGAAACAGTGATCTGGAAGCGCTAGAGATTCAGTGAGCAGCATTCGGTAAATGGAGTGTGAATTAAGAACGGGTTTCGTTCTGATACTACCAAATAACGCACTTCTTGGGATAAATGGGTCTGGACAAATTTGGATCAAGTCACTTCGAGACGGCGAACAGATGGCGAACAGACGTGTTAAACGGTGTAACGGTCCGAGTCATTGCGGTGATTTCAAGGCGGCAGTTTAGCAATGACTCGGACACCTGGAATCTTTTCCTTTTCCGACTCGGACGAGCGTGACAATCAAGGAAATTATCACTGTACTGTAGTTCCGCACACAGCGGTAATTATAATACAGTTTGAATGTGGTCTCTAGCTGATTAAGTTAGATCCCAACGTGTGCTCCACACAACGGGCGCCGTGGTCCAGACTGGTATAACGCTATATACAGTTGCGGCACAGCTACAACCTACAAGTTCCGGATCCCCACTGGCAAGAGCTTGTGAGTTTGAACGAGAACAACTTGACAGACAATAGTACGCCGCCTCGTACAACAGCTCACTTTCCCTCAACCCACCAGCAGCTCTTGGATAGAAAGACCGAATGAAAAGGCACGTAACCTTTGAATGTGCGTATCTCATCTTCTTATGTAAACATCCACTCGGACCCGAAGATAAGAACAGACACTTAGTCCCCTCCGAGCAACGGGACACGTTGCGTGTGTCACACCTGGAAAAGAAGCAACCTCCGCCAGCCTGAAGCCATCACTTTCACAAACAGACGCAAGGCTTGAACTTGAAGGTATTTTCTAAGAACGCTCTTTCATTTCGCTCCGATCACTGATCAATGCCACCAGCGCCTGCGATGCACGGAGGCCATGGAGCTGAGCTGCACTATAGTAGTTAGATCAGGCACCATGACAGTAGCTTAGAAATGGAAGGGTATCTTTCATGCATGCCGGTTTCCTGCTCGGCCGCCTCGGCACTCCTTCCGCGCTCGCAGTCTCCCAGACCACTATCTACCTTACCACTGCAGTCACATCTGTCGGGTTCTTGATAGCATTCCAACGTGAATCCAAGCCAGGGCACATATGGTCAAGTTATCTACTATCCTACTATATCAATTGGGAGTGACACACAACAACATCACGTGAGAACTAGTTGCGATGACCCCACTTTCGACTCGGAGTCATTTGCGACTCTGCGTTTCCCTCCACCGATAGCTGATGTTTTTCCAAGTGCCCCTAGCCTGGTTCAACGTTAGAATGCCCCTAATTTCTTGGAGGTTACAGCGTTCAAATTGCAATTGAATGGCTGTAATCAACAACATACAAACACGAACATTCCTGCTTGGTATGTGCCTGAGCAGACCAGGGGTTTGAGACTCTGATGAAGGTGGTGTCATGCGCCTGCGAAATCCATAGGAACGGGAAAGACAAAGAGCTCAGCATTTACCACATTTGTCAAAAATCCCGATTAGACGGCGTCAGCTGAAGACAATCCATATAGTTCCATTACGGGAGTGAAAGACATCGCCTCAACGCTTTTCTTCCTCCTGGATGGAAGGGAGGGGATAAATCCAACTGGCACGAGATTGGCGTAGGTACTGCGTCCCCCACCACGACGCCGAAGGATATCGCACCCACATCTCTGCCAGCGTCGCACCCGCTCTCGGGTTTGAACCTTGTAGGCTACGGAAGCCTTGCAACTTCGCTGACTTTGCCATGTTCCTGCGTCAAAACCAACATGCCGACAGCACGATAGTTCACGTACATGGGTTAGTGCCTCGCACGGTGGGAACAGGATAACCCTCGAATGCGCAAACTCATGCCTCCGCGACGTTGCATTTGTGACGTTCATCCGTTTTCTGGGTGATGGTAACATCTGGTTCTATCGTTTTCAGTGTAGTGGCTCCCAATGAATGTAAACGACGCGCTGGATACAGGGCCATGTATGTCTTCAATTTCCAGCAGGTCATATGTCTGGATTATTTGCGTCGTGAAAAGTGGGGTCGGGGTTGGGACTGGGAACGACACTTGAACAATGCTTGTGAATAAAGGATGGGGCCTGAACTCGAACATACCAATTTGGTGCATCCCTTTGTTCATGCGATCACCACCAAGATCACCGATGATGCCAATGTTCGACGTCTACGGCGTTTGAGAGCCTACACTTCCTCATTGCTCTCGCCTCGTTTGCAGCCGCGAACGAGCTGGAATCAGCTGGGTTCTCTTACGACATGGAACCACGAGCCATGTACTGTCAAACGTTCAAAACGACAGTCACTGCGTGCTACAGAACACGCGCAACAAGACAACGAACTAAGCAATGAGAAGTAGTGACGCTGGATGCTTCCGGGATATGGTCAACTGCTACTCACAGGCTCCCAGCATCACCGATGCATCATTTCAGGTGCGTTCAGATCCTGAAAAAAACGGCTGAATCAAGGGTGGGGTCACACGCGTCCGTGAATGGAATCGACGCACGAGCAGCAATGCGACCATTTTCACGTTCTTGTTTTTTTTTTGCCTGCGAAACAGCTGAATCATTTATATGTTCGAGCCGGGGTACAAAGCATATATGCCTGGGTTTTATCACGAGAATCTGAGTCAGGTACCGAAAGGCAGCTCTCCACCACTGGGGAAATGTCGAGGAAGTCGAGATATAGATTGCGTATAGAACCAGAGAGCGGGATCTGTGCTGGGGCATACAGTGACATATCACAATGAGATGCGAATATAACATTCGAAACGATGCTGAAAACTAACCTGTGTGTGTGCAAGAATAGAGAAATTGGTGGGGGTGGCGGAGCATGCAATTTTGACAGCACTCCGAGTCTCCGATAGGACCGACACTGGCAAGGTGTCACAGACGTTCATCATGGACATGTCCAGTACCTCCCAAGGGATTTTGCGGCCTCTCGACCCTCGACTCCTACATAGGGTGCATGCTACAAGAGCTTCAAGCCGTGGTTTCTGATAGTAGCAAGTGGTTTTAGCGACGCAGCAACCTGAACCAACCCCAAATTAAACTTCCGTACCATGCACTCTGCGGTTTCAAATTATGCACAAGCACCCAGTATAAGGAGAGCTATACTCGCCTGCGCAGCGACTCTGGAGGCTCCTCTACTAGCAAACGCCACTGGGACCCACAAATTCTCGATATTTGGCCCCCAGCCACACACAGTCCTCCGACTTTGTCCAACCTTCAGATCCATCGAGCAACTCAGGTCATTGCATTATTTTATGGATTGATAGCCAAACTGGTGGTCGAAAATGCATAGACAAACGAGACTGCAGGTCATCGTCATCCACTCTTTTTAGGATTTCGGACTCATGTGTCCTTCTGAGATGATTCCTCGGTTGACACAAAAAGTTCCTCTATATTGAAGTATGTGTAGGAGGTATGTGCGCTTTGTTGCAGTGCAAACACGCTTCGCCGCTCGGAGATATTCAAATTCGCGACATCGACGTCATTGATCACATGTGTTGCAACCGAAGCCAGCCTCAAGTTCGCTGGTGGGCTACGCAGGGATTACTCCACCGGTATGTGCCTTCTACGAAATATGTTGTCAACTAGGATAGTGTGACCACGGGAGTGGTACCTCTCGCACTTGTGATCCACGAGTCGATCCCCGAGATCAACTAACATTCGCGCCCAAGTGCTGTGGGATGTCTAGTTGTCTTTCATTCAGCATATCGGAGGGTACATGTTGCACGTACCGCGTCTCATTCTATCCAGGCAAGTGGGATGACAGGTTAAACTCCCAATCCCGGTTGTGGTGGGAAACGCTCACAGTCCGGAATGCAGGTAAGCGAAAGAAGCCCATTGAATCGATTGGGACAAGCAGCTGACCTGGAATGTGCGCTTGTTATCAGACGCTTTTGCAAAGAAAATTTTTTCATTGACGCTCAGGTTGGGTATTTATGGCGGTGAGGCACAAGTACGAACCTTTGACGTGTTTTCTTCCGCCTCCCTCCTCCGTTCTCTTATTCGTGGGGTTACTGACAAGGCTTACATACCCATGTCCACTCGACGACACACAGCATATGCCCAGCTTCCACCGGCTTGGCCCAGTCCACCATGCTTCAGTTCGGTCTCCACCTGATCAGTGCGCGTCGGTTGATCCACTGGGCCAACTGACTTCTTCGAACATGGCTGACCCCAGGCTGGGGATTGGGCTCGTATCCAACACTGCGAGACATCCTTGCTTGAACGGACTCAGAGCGAAAATAAACCGTGTTCAAATATGGATATACCTGCCAGGTTTGGCTGATCTATGGTTGGATTGACCCAGCGGAGTCGCAAGTCTGGCAGGTTTCCAACAGAACCTTCCCGCCAACTAGACCAGTCGGTAGGCCCATGTGGCTTAAAGACAAAGCTCGCCGTCCCCCCCTTCGTCCTCTCCCATGCATCCCAGCCGGTTCTTTTATCCCTTTCAGCATTCACATCTCTTCCCTCCCACCGTGCCGCTGGGCCCTCAGTGAGCAAGCACCTGCGCCTGTCTACGAGATCCAACTTTGATTTCTTTTGCGTAGATCAACGTATCACCTTCCAGCAGTAAATCCAGGGATCTATCCCAACTACGGATACAACACCCACTGGGGTTTAGAAGTCAGCTAGTATTTTATTTTTATGCGCTCGCGCTCATAAGCTTGCAGCATCAACAAGTCTTGTTATACCACGCGAACCAAATGACGGGAATAGGGCCTTCCACCGCTGGGTGCGGTCTTCTTTCTCTTTATTTTCGCCAGACTGCTGATGAAGTTTTGTAGAGTGGCTGCGACCACAAACAACGACGGCCATCAGTGCAAGTGGTGTATGGGGGGTATACCCTGCAACCAAGGCTTCGCCGACTTTGACTGCCTGATGGACCACCTTGGCCGTGTCCACGGCGTTCAGGGATCTGCGGCCCAGAAGTTGGTTTGTCGGTGGATGATAGACAAAGGGTCCTGCGGTAAAAAGTACCGCAGGGATGGGTTCAGACGCCACATTGGGACCCATGTCGGTTTGTCAGTTCCCTGCGCCGAGTGTGGCAGGTCCTTTTCTCGCCCAGATTCTATGCGCGCGCACTTCAAGAAGGAGCACGGCAAGGAGTAACTGTCCGCTGTTCTTGCTCGTATAATTAGGCTGTGCTGCACTAGAGATGCGGGCTATGTCTGCGTTGTGTAGTCGTATTCCTGTACCAAAGACGTTCGAATAGAAAAAGTCATTTCATGTGCAATGCCGACGAGCACTCCTGGTGCACGTTGCCTGCCACAATTCCCTATCCCATTCAGAATTTATTACATGCGTTGATTAGCAGTCACAACCCCAACTTTTTTTTTTTCTGCTTCCGTCGTCATCATGCGCCCGTATCAAACGAGGAACCTGTGCGGGAAAGCGGCCCGGGTGTGCGGAAGTCTCCATCGCGGTGTCTAAATATGGTATCCTAATAGGTGTAACGTAGAGTAATGATTGACTGTATACTATTACGGCGGGTAGCTGGAGATTATGTAGTAGTAGTGGTAATATGGAAGCCTGTCTTAGACACACACTAGCAGACGTCGTGTGAGAACTGCTTTTGCCCAACGACGTAGCTTCCAAGTGAATACCGAACGCCTACTTCTTCTCGTCCGGGGCTCAACCTAGTTCAAGCCAGACGCGCACCATCCCCAAGCACCTCAAGCCGGATCGCCTCCGAGTGACCCTCCCCCACCTGATCCCGCCCCGAGTCGACATCCACAAACGCTATGATGGACTGCGACAACACACCAAACGGGGTGTCACCTCCCTGCCAGCCGCGGCGGCGAAAGTCGCGGTCGTACGCCTCCCGCACGCTGATGATGAACCGCGGCATGATCGTGGCAAAGAGAAAATAAACAAAGCAGACCAGGACGATGATCGAGGGGTTGGACGTTGTAAATCCGGTTCCGCTCAAGACCGTTTCTGTGGTGTTGTAAAGTAGACTCCTGGTTTGGAGAAATGATTCGAGTCCGATGTGTGTGCGCAGGCATTTCGAAAGCATAGCGCGTCGAGGAGGGTGTTGTGGGGATGATAAGGACAGATAGATGGAAGAAAGCGGTTGACGTACGTGAAGAAATAAATGATTCCGTCCCTCACGAGAAGCTGCATGTACTGGTTGGGCTGCCATTGCTTCGTTGCCTTGTACATCTCAACCGATTGCTTCAAGGTTTGAGCGAGCGCGAGAACCAGCAGAACTGCGCTGAGAACGAAGCGGGGAATCATAAAGTAGACTGTGAGATTCGGTGGGACGTTCAAGAAGAAGTCGCAAAACGAGGGATTTGAGACATCTGGAATTTGGGTGATCGTGACTAGAGAAGAGGGTTGCGGAAAATATAGGGTATGCTTTAGATGCATCGACACCACCAGTCTAAGCCGGAGACTTACCGAACAAGTAGGTATTAGGGTTGATGTATATACCTGCATAAAGGACAGATAGGATAGTTTGCACTATGTAGATGAATAGGAGGACACGGAGGATTGTTCTTGATTGATTCCACATCGTGTAAACACGCAGAATCATCATCACTATGATGAGTAAAACCC
Organism: Hortiboletus campestris; assembly: GCA_038090935.1. Lineage (NCBI taxonomy): Eukaryota > Fungi > Basidiomycota > Agaricomycetes > Boletales > Boletaceae > Hortiboletus > Hortiboletus campestris. The sequence goes on along the minus strand of JBBPNN010000855.1, from coordinate 2,744 downwards.
ATTGAAGGGGAATCACGTTAGGGGGTATGGTAACTCACCATCAGCGACGGAAAGAAACACTGCAAAGGCCCAAATAGCGACCAGATAAACTGAAGTACCTGTGAAACATCTATGCCTCGTTCTGAAGATGTGGACGGTAGATTGGTGTGCTTACACCTATTCGACCATTAACGTTTAAGCCTCAGTTCATGGAGAGAATTCAAATGCATACATCTATCAAAAGAAAAAAGTCATTAATGATAGATCTAGCGCGAAGCAGGGAAACTGACTTTCACAGGGCCAAGCATAAAGGTGCTGCTGACTAGGGTCGTGCTTCATCAGTCCAATCGACCTTGATTTACATCATTATACATACGAAAGGCATCTATACTTCAGAATCGAGTGTGAGTTGATCGTGTTATTCAATACGGATTACAATGGCCGTAGACCTACATAGCCCAACAAAGTCCAAGATAACGAACCTACTGGGATGGTCAAATGTGTAGCAGAGTGTCCCATGAGACTTTATACGCACGAGAACGAACATCGTAGAGACCCAGGTCCAGCGCTGGCACTGCGGAAATGTCAGGGACGTTGGTACTCGTCTAGCAACTGTCACACTCTTACCCAGATATACTCTACCTTTCTAAGTTAGCAAGGGAACAACAGGTGACGAGAGAAATAAAGGGGGAATACCTCGCTCGAAAAGGTAAGGACTGCGGTAATAGTATAATGGTTACTCTTGGAATGGAACGAGGAACATGCAGAAATATATGGCTCACTGTAATCATACCCAACTGCACTGATTACCATAACTACATGGGGTCCACAGGATTAATCACCACCATAGTTGAGAGCGCTCGTACCGGCTGTATAGTTACTAAATTGGCGAGCTTCCATAATGGACTGTAGGGAGGCCATGGCGAGTATAAGGCAGTAACAACGTCTGACTGTTTCAATCCACAGCCACGAAGGGATGAGAGAGCGAGGAGAGAGGATGGGCTCCGGTCACCTCGTGCTGATGGGTTAGTATAGGACATCGTCTGCGAGGATCGGACTCGAGGGACGTGCAGACAAGTGTCAACCGCGGACGTGTCATTTGGGGCCGCTGAATAAACGACGTTACATGGCGTTGAAAGACGTCGCCTTGAAAAGGAGTCTCGCTTGTCGTGACTGCTTACTCTAAATCGGCTAACGGCTTTGGGATCCGTTATATTCTTCATTTGCCGCCCAAGCTCGTCAGGCGGAAATCTCTGAATATATCCCCCGTACGGCTCTGGTCATGGGGTATGACGATTTTCGTTAGCGCCCTCTCTTTAGCACCGTGGCAAACAGTTTAGATAGAATAGAACGGAAATATCCGGCCGTGGCGGGATTCCAACCCCGCATAGTACTTGCTTTCCCCTTCGCCTCACATCTACCCGGGCATTCGAACACTCGTACGTCAACATGTCGCGCCGTAGCGCGTCGCGTTCCTTGCTACATTCATGACTCACCATGGTGGCCTAAGCCATCGGAGGCGTTCTGCCACATCCCCGACGAGTACACGTGATCGCTTGGAACGTCGAGGCACACTGCGTCCACGCCCCGTTCCTTGCCCTCGTGGCTCTCACCCACCCGCTTGAGCCTCCACGGGCGTGTACCCCACAACAACAAAGCTATCTACACGGGTCCTTCCCCATCGATGGCCTTGCCCATGGGCCCCCTGCTCAATCGTACATTATGATGCCTTTATATTCACCCCAACCTGTTTGCTTCGTGATAAAACAGCCATCACAGCAATGTATGCCTGCCGTGGAGAAATACACACGAGATTGCAACATGGAGTAGGATGGCGCTAGGCGGGTCTTTGTCGACACGTCACGATTGTAACCCTTCACCTCTTGAGGTTAACGCTGACCACACTGGATCCATCCCTATCGGCGCCGGGAGTGCGCCACGCGGGGCGAGGCACGCCTTTGAAACAGCTTGTCCCCCTGGTGCTATGTATTAGGTCGCCTGGGAGATATGTGATCGAGATGCAGAACCGAGAGCCACGAACGTAGTGGAGCATCCACATCACAGTCATGTTGCAGACCGAATAATGTCGAGACGGCTTTGTAGCACGGGAGAAAAGAGTTACTCGTGAGCTAGGCCACCGAACAATCTCTACAGTTTCGTCAACACCCCCTAAGCAACATCGACCAACGTAAAAAAGTATAGTCAGTATCAAAAAGACGTCCTCCACTCGAACCCACGTCCACCTCCCCGAGTCGTCTGTGGAACCGTCAACGGCTGACTCGAACGAATGCCTCGATATAAAACGACGACGTAGGGCATAAATTAACGTAAATGTAACGAAAGAAACACAACTGATGCGCAAAATGCGGGGGACCATGCACATGATCGTCCAAGAGTGATTCCGATGGATGGGGTAACGGATCGGGAACGAGGCAGAGCGGGGTATAGATGCGATGTAATCGATCGATATGGGTAGCACGTGGTGCCAAGACAAAGGGGATCTTATCTCCGGATGGCATGCGAGAGCTCACGGGTAGAAGCGACACGAAGACAAACGTGCGCGGGAGTGTGTGTGTTTGTGTGTGGTAGGAGAAGAAAGGGAGTGATGTCGTCCGTCCAACCCAGAGTGTTCCTTAGCCAAACGTGGGCGTCCGTAACCCAGACGGCTGCGGCACGTACAGCCTCGGTCCTATCCCCATCCCCATCCCCATCCCCATGCCCCCACCCCCACCTCCATCCACCTGACCGGGCGACATGAACTGCGG
>JBBPNN010000854.1:0-14879 GCA_038090935.1 Hortiboletus campestris | reverse complement strand
AGCAAAGTTCGATTGAACCTCTCTGCATGACCATTCTGCTGAGGGGTATGAGGAACAGAGGTCTGATGAGTGATGCCTCTGGACTGAAAGAACGACTGAAGCATCCCAGTCATAAATTCCCCCCCTCAATCTGAATGTACAGAGGTGAGCGAGTGAAACAACCCTGAAGTGTAGCTTCCTTAGGTTGCCAACAGATACTTGGACTCAGGAGGGGAAGCATAAAGATGAGGCTTGTCAGGCCAATTGAGTCCTTATAGTACTTCAGGGGAAAGCACCAAGAGAACTAGACTGGAGTTCTCTGGCGCTGGCATCGAGTCTTAAGTACCTACTAGCGGTATGTACATGTTGTGACCGTATCTAACGATCCGGGAATAAAAGGGGAAAAGGGCATAGGGTGAAACGGAGATGAAACATGTGAGGCCAACACACGGTGTGGCAGAATGGAAGAGAAGCATAACGTGTGTGAAACATGTGTATCAAGGGAATGGAATGGAAGTGTGATCGAACGCTTCTGTGAAAAGGTGAAACATAGAAGGTGAAAACGGAGAAGATGAGAAGTCTAGTGTGTGGGACGGAGTGAAGGAGTGAAACGACTATGACGCACGAGATAAGAGTGAAACGTGAAGAGAAAGAATTGTCTGTTGTTATACGTGGAAAACGTTAAGTCCAATGAACATAGGGGTATGGGAATATACCAATCGTAACAGCGAGTGACCAGTAAAGGTTTCAGCCCATGAAACCATTGATTGGAAGTGCTGTGATACGGCATTCTTGGTGCGTAAGAACACAACCACTGCAAAACCAGAAAAATTGTCAATGAACATAAGAATATAATGTGCGTGAACTTGAGATTCTGTGGGCATAGGCCCAACAAGATCAGAGTGGACAAGTCCCAAAGGACGAGTAGCATGTTTATCTGAAGGCAGATATGGACGATCATGCATCTTCCCTAAGGCACAGCCTTTACAGGGAGAAGAGTTATCCGGTGGAGCAACAGTGGGTATACTAGTAACATGAGAAGGAGTGACACGAAGTGCATTCTTGGATGGATGTCCAAGATGATGGTGCCAAAGTTCGTAAGAGTCTTTCTTAACAAGCAAGTTGATAGAACTGTCCATTGGAGTAATCCAAGATGACTGAAACCAATGAAGGTTATTGTTTGGAGATAAGGCTTTGGCCTTAATGACCAAATGCTCGTTTGTGTCCCAGATATTGGATTCACGATCGTTGATCATACACCTATAGCCTTGGCTAGTAAGTGTAGGAACAGACAAAAGTCTGTGTCCTGCATGCAGTGCATACCATACTTCAGAGAGAACAATAGGTTCTGCTCTGTTATCTTTCAGCTGAATGATAATCTTACCCAGACCATGCATAGGAACTTTGTGTCTGTTAGCAACAACAGCATAACGAATCTGAGATCCTAGATGTGCAAAGTCATCTATAAATGGAGAAAGATGATTGGTGCAACCACTGTCAATCATTCAGTGGTGTCGGGCAAAGACTTTGTCAGAGTCTCCTCCTAGTGCAAAAGCACCATGATAACAGTCAAGCCCATCATATTCATTATCATATCCATACATGTCATTGTCATTGTAATTGGGTAAGCACTCTTCTATTTCTCATGGGATTGCCATGGCTATCGCCAAAGGCATAGATGGGAGAAGTGCCTGGATATGAGACTCATTCAACAACTCAAGGTTGTCAAAGTGAGTAGACAAGCTGGCGAGGCCTCCAAGAGAGAAAGGACATTCCTTGAAGGAGCCATATGGAAAGGGCATGGAAGACGGCCCAGCTACATTCATCCCGTTGTCTTCATCATCTCTCCAACCTGTGTGTACGATGGTGGACGAGGAGTCGTCCATGTTGTGGTCTTCCTGCATGAAGCTAGGAGGAAGAAAATCTCCTTCGACATATTCCAATTCCGCAACGACTTCATTAGCAAATGTTACCTTGTTCGCTTTACCTTTGCCCTTGGTATCCTGTCACTTCTTAAACCAATCCTTCTTCTGTCCCTTACCAGGTTGTTTAGATCTGGCAGGACCTTTACCTTTCTTCTGGTTTGGGTTCACAGAACCTGATTGAGGCTGGTTCGAATAACCACCAGAAGGTTGGTAGTTGGGAGTAAATGGTCTCGGTTGATATGAGGGGGTCTGGCTTCTCCACTGATTTTGAGGTGGAGGGCTGTGTTTAATCACGTTGGTCTGATTGACAGAAGATTGGCCTCCAGAATCTGCCTGAGATATCCGGGTGTGGAGAGGTTTGCGCATAGCATGAAGATCCATCTCCATGAGTATCCACAATGAGACAGTGCTCATGTTGAAGTTAGCAGCTTCAACTGTCTGCGTGATAGTAGAAGCAAGGCCAAAGTAGTTATTGGGGAGTCCAGAAAGAAGAATCATAGCACGTAGGTTTTCGGGGAGATTAAACCCAGCTTCAGTAAGCTTTTGGAACTGGGTATGATAAGAGTTGATTGAGGAGTTGGCGTTGGCAGGATCAATGTGAAGTCGGAGAGCCTGATAGAACAGATTAAACTGTCCAGGGAGTTCGACAGTCCCAAAAAATCCTTTGAGGCGATCCCAGAGAGCCTTTGAGATAGAAGGGCAAGTGTCAGGGTTTGCCCATTCATAATTCACATGCATAAGCAAGGAATCGTTGATCATACTGGCCATGAGATCAAGTACACATTTGTCTAGTAACTTCCACTTTGCCTGATCTGGCACGTTAGCCTGAACAGCATAAAGGAGAGTACCATCAACGAATTCCCAAACAGAATACACGGATAGGGTTGTCTGGATCCTAAGTTGCCAAATGTTGTAGTTCTCTTGACCAACAAGGATGGGAATACAACAGATGAGATTTGTGTCAAACTTGAATTTGGAGATGGGGAGAGTCATTTGGAGGAGATCTGAAAAGATATCATCAACAATGAACGTTGAAGCCAGATAAGATAAAAAAGAAATGGTAGCTCCTGATCCCAATTCTGGTATCTGGTGAAAGTGTCTATACTTCTTCCCATATCCTTTTCTTGAAACCCAGTGCTTTCCTTACTTGATATCAGATTTTGTGTAGGTGTTTCTTGATACTGATTAGGCATCAGCAAAGAGGTGTGTGATTCGAAGAAATTGAAACACATCTCCACAAAATAATGTGGGTTACCAATATACTTATTGGTAAGAGCACCTCATTGTACACAAATCTGATCAAAATCAAGAGGATAATAAGGAAGATATAGTATGTGAGAATGACTGTTAAGTTCAAGAAAATTAGAGTAAGGTGTTTCAAAGGAAGAAGAATAATTGAGACTTTCTAGTCCAGATACATAAAGGCCAATCGGAAGGAATGGACGTCTCAGCTAATAGATTAACTATGCTGGAGAATCCGTTGACGTCTTTCTCCTTCCATAGCAGCTCTTCGATGTTGTCTTCCCAAAGGTTGCATTTTAAGACCTTGATATATGGTGTCAAGCTCATCAGAAGTCTTTGCAGACTTTATGATACACTGTAATCAGCATTGAGCATGATACTTGGGATCACAATGGAAAAATTTCCGAAAGTGAGCGTTGAAGGCTTTGTTCCAATGACTTAGCCTTGGTGCCTCGTACTTGGTGAAGAACCCAAAGTCATAGTAGTCTCCAGGAATACACCAGTTTGGTTCTAGAGAATCCTCGAGAATGTGAGATGGAGTGGTAGTCAGAGGAAAATGAGCGTGAAGAAGAATCTCGTATCCTTGGAAATGGACATGAGTAGTGAGAGAGTGATAATACGTCTTGGTGGGGAAAGCCCAACCAGCACCCTCATAAGCAGAGCCGATAGTTTCATCTTTGTAGATGAAACTATTGATCAAGGTGCCAGACCTGATCTGAGTCTTACAAGGTCTTATCTGGAATGGATAGACCAGGTGGTCAGCTCGCTTTACCTGCACATCAGTCAGAGCGCAATGCTTCCAACTCTGGAATACTGCTTCCAGGTGGACATCTTACATTTCCTCTTCTTCATCGTCTCTGCGGTAGTTCTTCCATGGATTCTTGATGGGACGTTGTGTCTGCCAGGTTTTCCAATCTCCCAGACCTAGTCTGCGACGATCCTGGAATCTCGCAAAGTGGAGTTCCACGACTAGTGGAGGAGGTAATCCTGCCTCAACCATGGGATTGACCGGAAGCTGTACCAAGTCCATACTGAGCAAGTCCATTGAGGTACTGCTCACAAAGTTGTCCTGATGATATGGGAGAGGGTTCGGGGGAATCTCTAGAGTCATAATAGGCATCTTGTATTGACAATGATGGTGACAGAGAGTTAGGAGGTGTGGTAGGAGGTGTGGATCGATGTAAGGATGGGGGTGAAGTTGATGGTGCAGTAGGGGGTGATGAATCAAAAGCAGTAGCAGCCTGTGATCAAATGATCCTATGCACAATGAAAGGTTGAAAATACAATTCAGATTGAGTTAGATCTGGACTGTAACGTTGAACAACCACAGCTCCTTGGTTGTCGTGATTACACAGCTGTCCTCATTCTAAACCATGAGAACAAAGTGGGCAAGGCAATTGAAATGGAACACCAGGTGGGACCAACCAAGTAGAATCGGTGGCAGGATATGGAGGGGGGTCTTGCAACTCTGGGGCAGACTCTAACTCATGTTGTCCTAAATGAAGGACAACCACAAGGGTCACACAAGCATCTGGAGTCTGAGTATAGAGATTAAATTAGAAGCCATCACATAAGCGTTTGACAATCAATCTCCCAGATTGTGCAGTGAACTCTAAGAGTCCATCCTCCTCAACGATAGGAGGGGTGAGTGTGTAGTTAAATGCAGCAGCGACCATAGAACATGTGTGCTGCCACTGCCGAGGAAAAGGCCAGGTCGCATCCGAGATGGGATCATGCAGTATTTGTATTGAATTGTCTGGTCTATTTGGAGGTGCATATCCTTGTTGACTGATGCTCTTCCATACTCATGTCGCAGTTGTTCGTGTGGATGATGGGAATGTGCTTGAGCCATTTTCATTCATGGGGACAAGCGGAAAGAGGTAAGGGACACTATTGAGGAGAGGGTACAATTACTGGAAAACAAGCATGTAAGTTTCTTCTACGTTCACTCATTCAGACACATTTGGACTACCATCAGAAACACAGTACAAAAATATCCTCAAGGATGCCTCTCTCAGCGATGCAATATGCATGTTGGAGACAAGATTCTGCAGTCAGTTGCTTGCCATGTCTGCCCCCACCTGATACAATGCTCATTTTCCACTGAATCCTCTGCCTCTGTGACAGCGACACAGACCCTGCTTTCTTGTCTCCCCACAACTAAACCAGAGACCAAGTACATCGCAGTGCATTGAGGCAACTGGTCCAGGTGTACAGTGCACTATACGAAGGGGTACAAGCAGAGAGTGCACAAGGGAAATATGTCACGGGAAGCGTGGTTCTAGGAAGGGAGTGGCCATTTGGACAAGTGGGGTTGTTGAGGCAGATATTTGGGCTCAAGGAGGATGATGCTCAATGACCTGCTGAACCAACAATGGTCAGGTTGCAAAGTTCTATGAGGTCACTGCAAGGTGAAGGTGTGCCCACTCATCCCGAGCCTCATTAAGCTGCAAACTCTAACACCTTGCAGTGATTCGCTTGATAAGTCCTCGGGAATGGTCTGGTTGTATTAAGGTACCTGGGAAATAGATGTGTGCACCAGCTCCTTAGATCATTGCAAATCCTTCAACCAACCATGAACCATAATGCAAAAAGATAGCAGGCATCATTGCTAGCAATATGATATACTGCTCTTTAAGCAGGGCTCATAACCTATTAGGATAACCCGATTACGCAGGGGCAAGAAGGGTAATGAATCAGTGGGAGATACGCACTGATAGGTTGATAGTTGATAACAAAGAACGTCTCTAGTGTGAGAACATGTAGAGAGATGTCTTCAGAGAATGAGGATAGTGGATGGATCAAACAATATCCTCAGAGGATCTGAGTGAGAAGATGGAGCGAAGGACAAAAGTAATTGTTATTGTTTTTGAGACAGGCTTAAGGCCATCTCTTATATAGTGTTCAGTAATGAAACACTGATGTAGGTACAGTAATATATGTTTCAGAGATGAAATGTGTAAGAGATAAAGGGATAAAACACGTATCAGGGATGAAACATGTAAGAGAATGTGAAACGTATAATGAAACATGTATCACATCTTATGACACAATGATGTCATAGTCTAGACCAAAGATAAGGGTAGCTTATCTGATAATGGTGAGTAATATGGATAGTGTAAAGATAAGGTCATAGACTGCTCTAGAATCTGGTATCAGGAATTGAATATGTGAATATGAAATACCAGAATTCTCAACACCTCACCCATCTATGCATTCTTTGATGTGATGCCATGCATTGTTGATGTTAACAGCTGACAAGTGCATGAATTCAAGTGCAGCCATCGTGGGTGCAAGGCCACACCAATTAGACGTTATCTTGATATCAAGGATGCTAAATTGACAGGCAATATGCGCAAGCACACTCATGCATGCTGGGGTGACAAGGTTGTGAGGGCTGCAGATGATGCACACAGTGCTGCAGGTGCCTGAAAGAATATCCTCACTCCATACCTGCAAAACGGAACAATCACAGCCTCATTTCAATGGAAGGGGAAAGGAAAAACCACCTACTTACATCAGCAACACACAAAGGCTGAAACAAAGTGAGTTCTTGAGCATTGCTATTCTTTGAGTGCAGTTGATGATGAACATATAAAGAGCAGAGATTGTGCAGTGGGTGTCGAAGAGTCTCCATCCCTTTGAAATTGTCAAAGATTGTGGTTTCGAGTGTTTAATGAAAACTGGAAGGCCCGAATACTACATACCTTCGCCATCAACAGTTTTGTGCGACGTAAGACTCGTCTTTGCATGGACACGCAAATGGATTGCTAAAATGTTACAGGTTGGTTTGTTCTGTCATTACAAGGAGGAAAATCTTACATATTGATAGGATTATGACAGAAGGATGAGCTTTACCACTGATGCATGGACATCGCCCAATCACAGGGTGTTTGTAGCCTTTGCAGTACATCTGGAGTGTGATGGCATGCCACTAAGCCTGCCGTTGGACATCATTGAGGTTGCAAAAGTGAGTAGTATTAACTTACCCATGAGTGAATACGGCTGAACCTGCAGCGGGTCAATCTAGTCACACACTGGTCTGGAGCTTGCCACAGTGTTTGCTTGTATGCTGGAGGAGTTCCGGCTGTCTGGTAAGATACTCAGCATGATGTGTGACAATGCATGTTACAGAAATCCCCTGGATGTCCGAGGCCGAGGAACACGAGTTCTCCTTGTGGGTTTCTTCTGCTTTTCCCGACGACCCCGATTCCAATTTCCTCCATTTCTTCGATTTGCCTTCTGATTCTTTCGACCCATAGACGAAGTCCCATTCACCTTCTGATCTTCTATTCCAACCAGGACTCCTGATCCTTTGTGCAGTCCGCAGTATGTCTTCCTTTTGTTCTGTTCTGTTCTGTTCTGTTCTGTTCTGTTCCTCCCCTTGATCCAGTTTCCTTTACGGACGTATCCCCTTCTAGAACGGCGCTCCGCTGTTCCGTTTCCCCTTTCGGATTCCTTATTCAGGGTCCGCTCATACGTATATAAACGCCCAGTGTACTTGTACTATTCCCCAGTTAGTTCTACGCAATACAAGTGTAGTATCTAGCCCAATCCGCCTGTGGACTTGCGAGTCTACTTGTCAAGACCCTTCTCATAGTCTCTTCGCCTACCAAGCGCAGTAGACTCTTCACTCAGTCTCAAGGGTAACGTAGGACCTTGGACTTGGAAATCACCCGACTTTCTCCGTCGTTCGTCACGTGACTCCTCCGGATAAAGCTAGGTTCTACGCTTAGCGTAACAAATAGAGGTCGAGACGGTGACCTTATTGATTTCCAAGGGAGGAAGTACTCCCATGGACACGGCTAAATCGTCGACCCATTGGTCAAAAATAGCATCCTCAGAGACGTGGTTGTACCGTAGGAGGTAACGCTGCGTTTCGGCGTCCTCCTTTGGTCGCGATATCCCTTTCTTGGAAGGGAGAGAGATCGTTCCGGTTGACCAGTCAATGGTTGGGTTGTTGTAGCATAGCCAAGGAAGTCCTAGGATGACTTCTTCGTTGGCCTGAACGAGGTAGAAGAGTCTCTTCTCCACGTTTTCTCCGATACGAAGGTGTATGATTGTCGTCCTCCGTATTAAACCTCCTTGGTTAACGGTACCGTCCATGTTGTGAGCTGTCAGAGGTTTCGGCAGTCGTTGTGTTTCCCATCCAAGGCGATGGATGAGAGCTGTGCTTATAAAGCACCCCGTAGCCCCACAATCGATGAGGGCATGCATTTCAGTGATTTTGCGGTTTGATCTGGAAAGCGAAACAGGAATCGAGATCGACTTTGAGTTCTTTCCAGATACAAATACAGGCACAATAGTTAAACAGGGTAAAGATGCTGACGCTTTCCCTCCACTCAAACATCCTGTGGTCCCTTGTTAGCTCCGTTGTTGTGATAGAAAATACGAGGCTCAATGGGTTCTTCTTCGTCCACTACTAGTTTAGCCACGCTTTCAGTGGTGTCAACCGGGGTTCCATCTTCGTCGGCTGCTCCATAAATGATCTTTAGGGAGTTCACTGCCTCTGCGTCAGAGATATTGAGCATCCTGGCATACTCCTGAAGTGACAAGGAAGGAGCAGACACCATGGCGGCCCAAATTCTCGGAGCTGAAGGAGCAGGAGGTTGAGGAGAGAAGCCTCGAATACCTTCGGAGCGGGGATGCTTGGAAGAGTAACATCCGACTTTGTGACAAACAAAGCACTTATTGTTGTGGAAGTGCTCAGCTCGTTGGGTGGGGGAGAGTCAGATCGCGTCGATATCCATAGCGTAGGGGTCCCAACAAGATGAGGAGGTATTGGAAGAGTGCTGATTACCTCCGGAAGGAACGTATGTAGTAGTGCCAGAGCAAAGTTTCTTCAAGCACTGGACCACATCGTAAAACTGGGCGGCTTTGTCGAGCCACTTCTTGGCCGTTTTTGGTTCTTCATCGACCGTGGCCATCCAGAAGGCGAGATCCGTAGATACTGCCTTCTTGAGCATGTCTTTCAGGACAAACTCATCCGTTATCCCGCTCCGACCCATTTTGAGTTCGAAAGCAGAGCGGAATCCATGGAAGTCCCCTTTGAAGGGCAGCCCTTCCATGCATATGTTGCCCAAGGCCACGCGGGCCTTGCCAGTTTGATCTGAGGGGAAGAAGACCTGCGTGAAGTCGTCCGAAAACTTCTCCATGGTCTTCTCTGATGTTGATACGTCGGGGTTCAGCATCTTCTTCAACCAACCTTCAGAAAAGATAGCACCGTGTCCCTTACTCATCTTGTTGCAAAGAGTGAGTATCTTCATTTTGTCAGTGCTAAATCGTGGAGACATTTGAAAGTATGCCTCCATGGCGAGTGCCCATCGTTGAGTGTCCTCGTCCCGGCCAGAGAAGTTGTCTGGCAGACCAGCCTTAAGCTCGGTCCCATTGGCGCGAAGTTTGTCAGCCATGTCGTCGTCGTCAGAATGGTAATCAGAGTCGGATGGTGGTTTGGAAGGGGGAGAAGGTGGAGGTGCAGGATCATGAAGGGGAGAATTCAATGGAAAGTGTTGGATAGAAGGAGAGTGGGAAGGAGGAAGAGCCAGAGCACAGACTAGTGGAGTGTAGGAGGGGGTTGGTGAAGCTGAGGGGCCAGGTATACACCTGCCTGAACTCGTATAAGAAGAACGCGGAGTCGGTTCTCTATGAACAGGTGAGAGTTCGGGTGAAGCAGGAGCAGATCTGGTTCGAGAGGAATGCTCAGAGTCTTCTTTGTCTCTTTCTTGTCCATGGAGGAGATGTTCAAGATTAATCCTGCGCGTGGTGGTGGGGATGGTCTCGTCCTACTACCAATCGGTAGGGACGGAAAAGCAGTTAGTTCTTTTGTTACGCTAAGCGTAGAACCTAGCTTTATCGGCGAGAGTCACATGACGAACGACGGGTAAAGTCGGAAAGGCTATTGTGCCCAAGGTCCTACATTACCCTTGTGGCGAAATGAAGTCAAAGAGTCTACTGTGCTTGGTAGGCATAGAGACTATGAGAAGGGTCTCGACAAGTAGACTCGCAAGGCTACCAGTGGATTGGGCTAGATACTACACTTGTATTGTGTAGAACTAACTGAGGAAAAGTACAAGTACACTGGGCGTTTATATACGTATGAGCGGACCCTGAATAAGGAGTCCTAAAGGGGAAATGGAACAGCGGAATGTCGTTCTAGAAGGGGATACGTCCATAAAGGAAATTGGTTTAAGGGGAGGAACGGAATGAAATGGAATGGAACAAAAGGAAGACATACTGTGGACTGCGCAAAGGATCAGGAGTTCCAGTTGGAAGAGAAGATCAGAAGGTGAACGGGACTCTGTCTAAGTGTCAAAAGAATTAGAAGGAAGATCGAAGAATCGGAGGAAATTGGAATTGGAGTCCTCGGGAAAAGCAGCAGAAATCCACAAGGCAAACTCGTGTTCCTCGTCCTCGGACATCCAGAGGATTTCTGTAACATGGAATGCTTTAAGGTGTCGATGAGATCAGCAATACGAGGAAGAGGATAAGCGTTCTTGATCATGTGGGAGTTAAGATACCTATAGTCCTGGAAAGGACAGTAGGTTCCATCTTTCTTTGGCACAAAGAAAAACGGAGAAGCCTGAGGAGACTTTGACAGAACGATCTTTTCTTCTCATAAGTTTTCTTCAACAAATCCTTTCAGCGCCTCCATCTCCTTTGGGTTCAAGGAGTAGTTCTTGGCTCACTTTGGGACGAACGATGCGTTAAGTTCAATGGTGTGGTCGAAGGGTCAGTGGGGAGGAAGAGGGACATCTTTTGCTTTCATGAAGACATGACGAAATTCGGCGAATTCAGGTGGAAGCTCAACAACCTTTTTCTTTTGATCGGCATAGCCAAGGAAGTCCCAAGATGACGTCCTCATTGGCTTGTATGAGGTAGAAGAGTCTCTTCTCCACGTTTTCTCTGATACAAAGATGTACAATCGTCGTCCTTCATATGAGGCCTCCTTGATTGACAGTCCCGTCCACGTTATGAGCTGTCAGAGGCTTCAGCAATCGTTGTGTATCCCATCCAAGGCGATGGACGAGAGCTGTGCTTATAAAGCACCCCATTGCTCCACAGTCAATGAGAGCATGTGTTTCAGCAATTTTGCAGTTTGATCCGGACAAAGAAATGGGAATCGAGATTGACTTCAAGTTCTTTCCAGATACAAATACAGGTGCAATAGTAAAGGAGGGTAAAGACGCTGATGCTTTCCCTCCGCTCAAAAATCCTGTGGTCCTTTGTTAACCCCGTCATTGTAGAAGATGTGAGGCTCAACGGGTTCTTCTTCGTCAACTACAAGTCTAGCCACACTTTCAGTGGTTTTGACCAGTGTTCCATCTTCGTACACTTCCCCATAGACAATCTTGAGAGAGTTCACCACCTTTGTGTCAGAGATATTGAGCTTCCTGGTGTACTCCTCGAGGGCTGAGGGAGGAGCAGACACCATGGTAGCCCAAATTCTCAGAGCTGAAGGAGCGGGAGGTCGAGGCTGGAATCCTCGAGTGCCTTCTGAGCAGGGATGCTTGGAGGAGCAACATCCGACCTTGTGGCAAATGAAGCACTTGTTGTTATGGAAGTGCTCAGCACGTTGGGTAGGGGAGAGTCGGATAGCATCAATGTCATAGCATTGGGGTCGCAACGAGAGGAGGAGGTATAGGAAGAGTGCTGATTACCTCCAGAGAGAATGTAGTGAGAAGTATCAGAGCGAAGTTTCTTCAAGCACTGGACCACATCGTAAAACTGGGAGGCTTTGTCAAGCCACTTCTTGGCCGTCTTTGGTTCTTCTTTGACTGTGGCCATCTGGAAGGCGAGATCACTGGATACTGCCTTCTTGAGCATGTCTTTCAGGACAAACTCATCCGTTATCCCACTCTGACCCATTTCGAGCTCAAAAGCAGAGCGGAATCCATGAAAGTCTCCTTTAAAGGGCAGCCCTTCCATGCATATATCAGACAAAGCTGTGCGAGCCTTGCCGGTTTGATCTGAGGGGAAAAAAACCTGCGTGAAGTCGTCTGAAAACTTCTCCATGGTCTTCTCTGTTGCTGATACGTTGGGGTTCAGCATCTTCTTCAACCAACCCTCAGAAAAGATTGCACCATGTCCCTTACTCATCTTGTTGCAAAGAGTGAGTATCTTCATCTTGTCGGTGCTAAATTGTGGCAACATTTGAAAGTATGCCTCCATTGCGAGGGCCCATCATCGGGCGTCCTTGTCCCAGCCAGAGAAGTCATCTGGCAGACCAGCCTTAAGCTCAGTCTCATTGGCACGATGTTCGTCAGCCATGTTGTTGTTGTTGTTGTTGGAATGGTAAGATTCAGAGTTGGAAGGGGGAGAAGGCGGCAGCGGCGGAGAATCACGGATGGGGGAGGAAGATGGTGGAAACTGAGAGATAGCAGGTGGGCGGAAAGGAGGAAGAGCAGGAGCTCGAGCTAGTGGAGAGTTGAAGGGGGATGGCGAAGCTAAGGTGCCAGGTATATGCCTGCTTGAACTTGGATGATGAGAATGCAGATCCAGTTCTCTATGAATTGGTGAGAGTTCAGGTGGAGCAGGAGCAGATCTGGATCGAGAGGAGTGCTCAGCTCTTTCTTCTTCGTCTCTTTCTTGGCCTCAGAGGAGATGTTCAAGGTTGATCCTATGCATGGTGGTGGGGATGGTCTCATCCTTCTACTGAATGGTAGGGACAGAAAAGCAGTTAGTTCTTTTGTTACGCTAAGCATAGAACCTAGCTTTATCGGCAAGAGTCACATGTCGAACAACAAGTAAAGTGGCAAGTCTTTGAGCTTGAGAGCCGCGTTAACCTCAGAGCTATTGAAGAGTCTACTACGCTTGGTAGGCATAGAGACTATGAGAAGGGGTCTCGACAAGTAGATCGCAATCTACCAGTGGATTGGGCTAGATACTACACTTGTGTTGCATAGAACTAACTGAGGAAACTACAAGTACACTGGGCATTTATATATTATGAGCGGACCCTGAATATGGAGTCCAAAAGGGGAAATGGAACAGCGGACTGCTGTTCTAGAAGGTGATACGTCCATAAGAGGAATAGGGTCAAGGAGAACTGCAGAAGGAAACGGAAGCAGAACAAAGGAAGACATACTGCGGACTACGGAAAGGATCAGGAGTTCTGGATGGAAGAGAAGAGCAGAAGAAGAACAGAACTCCGTTGGACAAGGATCTCTAAGGATCAAAAGAATCAGAAGGAAGATCGAAGAAACGGGCAAAATCGGAAGTGGAGTCCTTGGGTTCCCACGTGGTAATCCACAAGTTGAACTTGTGTTCCTCAGCCTTGGTCATCCAGGGGATTTCTGTAACACTTTCTTTGAAGACGTCTCTATACGTGTTCTACACTTGAGACATTCTTTGTTACCAACCATCAATCTATCAGTGCATATCTCTCACTGATATCATTACCCTTCTTTCCCCTGCGTAATCGGGTTATCCTGATAGGTTATGAGCCCTGCATAAAGAGCAGTCCGTCATATTGCTAGCACAACGCCTGCTATCTTTTTGTGTTATGGTTCATGGTTGGTTGAAGGATTCACGATGACCCTTTCTATGGTTGCCGCTGCATTTAATTACACACTTACTCAACCTATCGTTGAGGAGGACGGACTCTTAGAGTTTGCTGCACAATCTGGGAGATTGATAGTCAAATGCTTACGCGATGGCTTTCAATTTAATCTTCATACTGAGACTCCAGACGCTTACGTCACTCTTGCGGTTGTCCTTCATCTAGGACCATGTGAGTTAGAGTCTCCCCCAGAATCGCAAGACCCCCCTCCATATCCTGCCACTGAGTCTTCTCGATTGGTCCCTCCTGGTGTTCCTTTTTTGTTGCCTTGCCCTCTTTGTTCTTGTGACCTTGAATGAGGACAAATCTGTAATCACAACGACCAAGGAGCTGTTGTAGTTTGACACTACAGTCCAGAACTAACTTGTTCTGAATTGTGTTCACAACCCTTCACTGTGCATAGGATTATTCGATCGCAGGCTGCTACTGCTTTTGATTCTTTGCCACCTACTGCACCTTTGACCTCACCCCCATCCTTGTGTCATTCTACACCTCCTACTACACCTCCTAACTCTCTGTCACCATCGTCATCGACACAAGATGCCTATTTTGACTCTAGAGATCCCTCAGAACCCTCTCCTCCATCACCAGGAGAACTTCGCAACTCTTACCTCAATGGACTTGCACAATATGGACTTGGTACCACTTCCAGCCAATCCCATAGTTGAGGAGGGATTACCTCCTCCACAAGTCGTGGAACTTGGGTTCACACAATTCCAAGATTGTCAGAGACTAGGTCTAGGAGACTGGAAAACATGGAGGACACAACATCCCATGGAAGATCCATGGAAGAATTACCATGGAGACGACAAAGAAGAGGAAATGCATGACGCCCATCTGGAAGTAGTATTCCAGAGTTGGAAGTACCAAGCTCTGACTGATGCTCAGATAAAGCAAGCTGACCGCCTGGTCTATCCTATCCAGCTTAGACCTTGTGAGACTCGGATCAGGTCCAGGACCTTGATCAACAGTTTCATGTACACTAATGAAACTATTGGCTCTGCTTACAAGGGTGCTGGTTGGGCTTTCTCCACCAAGATGTTGTTACGCTAAGCGTAGAACCCAGCTTTATCCGGAGGAGTCACATGATGAACGACGGAGAAAGTTGGATGGTGTCTGCCCAAGGTCCTATGTTACCCTTGCGGCGCGAGGTGGAATCAAAGAGTCTACTGCGC
>JBBPNN010000853.1:0-14894 GCA_038090935.1 Hortiboletus campestris | reverse complement strand
CAACCACCTACCAAGTTCCCATTCCGCTCGTTCATTGCGCACCCCCACGTCCTCCGGTAGCTCGTCCTGCATCTGTTGGAAACACTTGAGGGCCTCCGTAAGGCGACCATCCCCTTCTACTAGTAGAGTGTCGCAAATGACGCGGTACACGGAAAACCTCGGAACCTTGAACTAAACCGAAAGCGAGTCACTCTCCATCCTCGAACCGTCGCGGAGAGCATACCTCAGTTGCGGCATTCGATGCTTCGTCTGCTGAGCGACGAATCAACGTTGTGCTCGCCCACTTCTTTAGTACAACGTTTGGGGTCGTCGGACCGAGCAACAACGCAGTAGAGTAAGCTGCAATCGCCTCGTACGGTTTCCTGGCGTTGGATGCCTCGTCTCCAACTCTCTCCAGCCTCGTGACGCATCGCTGCGTAAACTCTGATAACAGCAGTGAAATACTCTATCCTAATGCACGACGTTGAAACTCACCGGCAAGCCAGTCAGTGATTAACTTGTTGGCTCTCACATCCTCGTTTATAGTATTCACGAACTCGAGAAGACATTCCGCAGCACCCTGTATGCGACCTTGGGCATACAGGGATTCACATTGATGCTTCTGCTCGTGCACATGGTTGATCCGTTGAGCGTCGGCAAGTTGAACGCGGAGCTCTTGGTTGGTCTGTTCAAGTTGTGTAATTCTGCTGCCTAGCGGGCATTGAAGTCAATGAAACATAAGCCTCGGTGGATATGGACACACTTAAACTTTCGTCGCGGGTGCGGAGGTTAGCACGAAGAGAGCTGATGGTTTCGTCGAGGCGATCCTTTTCCAGATTGGCTGCATGTCGAGATTCGGCGAGCTTGTTGCGGAGTTCTTGGACAGTTTTTTCGAGACGGGCGTTTTTGCTATCTAGTAGACATGAATCAAGGAAATATGCATGAGGGCAGGCACGTACTCAAGCTCTCCTCCTGAGCGCGTAGCGGCTGGATGGGGTCATTCCTCTTTTGTTGAAGTTCGGCGTGCCGGTTGCGCAGCCCCAGGATGGTTTCCTCGAAATTCGACGTTCTCTCGTCTGGTGAACATGAGTCGTCTGGTGAACATGAGTATCAGACCGGGATCAGGGTGCAATGAACATGCCTCGACTGTCGTCTACATTCAAGTTGTTACCCTTTGTTTTTTGGATTTCCGGTGTGCGGGAGGTCTGAAACGGCAAATAGAAAGGTTTGCCATTGCCAATTCAAGTCGTTTTTATGCAGGAACACATACATTGTCCAAGTAGTGAGCAGGAAGGATGCCATAGAGTGCCCGAAGGGTGATTCTCTTGCCTCCGCTGGTTGCCAGGTCGTAGTTTGACGACATAGCCATGGACCCGATGTTGTGACTGTGCTCGATAACAGTCCCGATTTGCTCTTGGCTCGTCGTGTCCCAGAAGGACACCGAAGCACCAGCAGAGGCTGCGATGAATGTGCCGTTGTTCACCAGGGCGATGCATGTGGGATCGTCGCTGCTGTGAATGCGCCAGTGAGAGAGCGTGGTCCCGGTGGACACGTCGATACGGTGGATGTGGCCGTCCTGTGATAAGACGAAGAGTTGTTTGCTATCACTGACCCAGGCGAGGGACTGGTTCAGCTGCGAATTGACCTTGACTGGCAACTTGACGAGGGAGCTGCCATCCAGACTGTCATAGACCTGAATAGATTCACCCCACGCGGCAGTGGCGATGAGGCGTGCATTGGGCGAAAACTTGACTGCCTCCACCCAGTCGTTGTGTTCCAAAGGGCCGAGGAGTCGCTCGCCAGTCGACAGCGACCAGACGTAAGCAGTGAAGTCGTCTGATCCAGTCGCAATTTTCGTCGTGTCTGGCGAGACGTCGACTGCACACACGCAATCTAAATTGCTGTGCGCTTTGAACTCGCTCACTTTTGAGCGACTGTCTGTGTTCCACACCGTCACCCGGCCATCTCCCGTCCCACTGACGATCACCTTCCCATCTCGTGACACTGCAATGCCGTAAACCGTGTTCCCCGCAAGCATTGGCGTCCCCACCTCCTTGCCATCCTCTATGCGCCAACGTCGAATCCTCCCTGGTTTGCCGCCGCTCACAACGTGCTTGCCATCAGCGAGGACCGCGAGTGAATTTATGTCATTTCGACATTTGATTACGATCGGTTCCACTTCCTTTCGGTGAACCATACTGGAAGCGGGATCATTTTCACTCGACTCTTGTGTTCTCGTCAGCATCGTTCTTTCAACCCGCCCTCAGGTGCTCACCGTTCTTTGACCTCAGGCGTGTTTTGAAAGCCATACCCAGCTAGGTTTCAGATCGATGGAATGAGGGGTGGTGGTCGTTTACCCCCAGTACGCTACGCCACTGCGCCTGGTACTTGTACTCCTCGAGTCCTTTGTCCTTGTCGAATATATCCACACCCGCGGCGGCAAAGACCCCGCTTGACATAATTTCTTATTCCAACAACGCGAATGATTCTCGAATGCAACATACTGTAAACGGACCAACTTACATAGTACATACACGCTCAGGAGACCCCCGGGTCCTACCCCCATCGTACTTATCCATTCGTGAGGGCAGTGGCGAGAGTGGGAATCCAACCCGTCGGTTGTAGCTCTGCCAATTCCCTCTTGTCGGCGGCGGTACTTGTTCACCCTCCCGGTCTCGTTCGCCATCACGGGATCAGGTGATTGTTCAAGCATCAGGAGCATGTTATTATACGCATCGATTGCTTCAGTATAGCGGCGAGCACCAAATAGTGCTGCATGCTTTCTTTCGTGGGCAAATGGAGATGGTGGATTGAGGTTGATTGCCTGGGACTGTATTGATTACTGGTTCCGGTGTAAACTAAGATATACGTACTGCGTCGGCATCCTGCAACGAATCTTGTCATGATCCAATCCCAGCCGTGCTTTGCTTTGCTTGGTCAACAGGACTGCCGATAAGGGATCAAGGCTCAGAGCTGTAGAGTAACGGGCAACGGCGTCGTTGTATGCCTTCATACAGCGCAATTTGAATTCTGATTCTCGATGTCAGGGGACCAAGGGTAATGAGTGCTTGCAGCTGAAACCACCCATTCAGTGTCCATTCCGCTCGTCCATCGTGCGCACCTGCGTCCTCCGGTAGCTCATTCTACATCTGTCGAAAACACTCGACGGCCTCCATGAGTCGACCATCCCCTTCTAGAGTGTCGCAAATGACGCGGCACACGGCAAATCTCGGAACCTTGAACTAAACCGAAGGAGAGTCGCTATCTATCCTCAAACCGTCACGGGGAGCATACCTTGGTTGCGGCACTCGGTGCGTCATCCGCCGAGCCACAAAACAACGCTATGCTCGCCCACTTTGTTATTGCAGCGTTCGGGGTTTTGGGATTGAGCAACAATGCAGTGGAGTAAGCTGCAATCGCCTCGTCCTGTTTCCCGGCATTTGATACCCCGTCTCCAACTCACTCCTGCGCCGTGATGGATTCGCATTGATACTTCTGCTCGCGTGCATGGTTGATTCGTTGAGTGTCGGCCAGTTGGACGCGGAGTTCTTGGTTGATCTGTTCAAGATGTGGGATTCTCCTGCCTATTGGATACGGAGGTCAATGAAATATAGGTCTCGGTGGATATGGACGTACTGAGGTGATCCTTTTCCTGATTGGCTGCGCGTTGAGATTCGGCGAGCTTGTCGCCGAGTTCTTGGACGGTTTTCTCGAGATGCGCGTTTTTGGTATCTTGTAGACGTGAATCAAGGAGACATACATCGGGGTAGTGGGGGACATACTCGAGCTCTCCTGAGTACGTTTCGTTGAGATTCGGCGAGCTGGTTGGGCAGTTCCTGGATGGTTTGATCGAGATCCGCTGTTCCCTCGTCTAATGGACATGGGTATCAGAAACTGAGATTAATCATTAGGGTGCAAATGAACGTACATGGACTATCGTCGGATTTTTCGGCCTCCGTGCGTTGGATTTTCTGAATACGGGGTCTGCAACTGCCAATAGAGTGGTTTGCGATTGTAGGTCTTTTTTTGATGCAGGTACACTTACATTGTCCAAGTAGTGGGAGGGAAGGATGCTACAGAGTGCTCGAAGGGCGATTCTCGTGTCTCCGCTGGTTACAAGGTCGTAGTTTGATGACATGGCCATGGACCAGATTCGATGGGCACACTCGACGACAGTCCCGATTTACTCTTGGCTCGTTGTGTCCCAAAACGACACCAAAGAACCACCGGAGGCTGCAATGAACGCTTCGTTGCTTGCCAAGGCGATAGATCTGGAACCGTCATTGCTGTGGATGTGTCATTTCGAAAGCGTGGTCCCGGTGGATACGTCGACATGGTGGATGCACCCGTCGTGTGATAAGATGAAGAGTTGCTTGCTATCACTGGCCCAAGCGAGGGAGTGGTTCGACAGCGAGTAGACTTTGACTGGGAACTCAACGAGGAGGCTGCCATTCCAACTGTCATAGACCCGTCTGACCCGAACGGATCTACAAGTGTATGTGGCAGTGGCGATGAGGTGTCCGTCGGGTGAAAACTTGACTGCCACTACCCAGTATTTGTGCGTCAAGGAACCGAGCAGTCGTGCGCCGGTCGACAGCCGATCCAGTCGCGATTTTCGTCGCGTCTACCGAGGTGTCGACTGCATTGACATTATTGCTGTGTGTTTTGAACTGGGTCACTTTTGATTGAGTCTCTGCATTCCACACCGTCACCGTGCCACCTAACATCCCACTGACGATCACCTTTCCATCTCGCGACACTGCGATTCTGAGAACAGGACTCCTTGCATGCATTGCCATCCCCACCTCCTTGCCATCCTCTATGCGCCAACATCGAATCTTGCCTTGATCGTCGCCGCCGACTACGTGCTTCCCGTCAGCGAGGAACACGACTGAATATATCTAATTTTCGCGAGCATCAATTACGATTGGCTCTGCTTCCTTTCGGTGAACAATATCGGAAGAGGGTTCGTTCTCACTTGACGCTTGTGTTCTCATCAGCATCGCTCTTTCGACCTGCCCAGTGCTCACCGTTCTTTCGCCAGAAGCGTACCTTGGTAAACATACCTGGCTAGGTATCAAATCGATGGAATGAGGGATGGTCGTCGTTTATCCCCGGTACGGTACGCCGTTCTCGCCTGTTATTCATGTGCTCCCTTATTGAATCAATTCACACACTCACACTCACTTCATATCCTGCGCGCTTGCTCTGGCCGGAATACACGCTTTACCCACCCTTGATGATTATTCAAAACCGAAAAACAACAATCAAACACAAGGAAAAACAGAGCATCCAATAACTGTCCGCTAGCAGTCGTTCAAAAGATCAACGTTCGACGCTCAGATCCACCCCTCCCAAAACATCACCCCACTTCAGCTCGTACGTGGAGGTCGAGGCAGAACATACCTCTGATTGTCCCTCCTATCCTCCACAACACCCCATACCGTCTCCCCCACCGATACCCGATCCTGGACCGGGACCGGGACCATGACCCATCTGCGAACCCAACAGCGGCGGACAACGTCGTCAACATTCGTCCCTATCACAGGCGCACCGTACCGCCCACGGTCAAATTCCCTCAGTGGTGGTGCGTACCTCGATCGTCGCCACCTGGTGACAGCAGCTACGGGTCTGTCAATCGCGCGCTCAGGAAACGCCTGTGTCCTACCCCTATCGTATCCATTCGCCAGGGCGGTGGCAAGAGTGGGGACCGGTCATCTGCGGGCTGGTATTGATGCTGTTTAGACATGCCACACGCTGCGCCGCCCATGGTTGTTCATCGTCATTTCCCCACTTTCAAACCGCGGATTACGATGCGAACATACCATCCTGACATCTACACGTTGGATCATCGCCTCATCCTGTTCGGCGCAGTGACCAGAAATGTCTCTGTCTGTGCTACCATGTCATTTCCAAACCCCATACCCTCGAGGTTGACGTTGAATATCGAACGACTTGAGGATAGCGCGAGTGCCACATGGTGTTGGGATCGGGATCGTGCGATATTCGTGTGGCATCCTCGTGTCGCCCAATAGTCTGGTGAGCTAAGAGATGGATCCTTCCGATACTTCATGGCCGCGCTTGTGGGTATCGTCAGATGAAGACTAGCATGAAGATGGAGGTAAAGGTAGTCGTGTCATCCTGGTGACCCTTCCTAGATGTGGCCTATATTTATATAATACTAGTGTCTGTATTCTTTGCTTCCTTTTGTGGTCGCACTGGTAGCGTAGGAACTGATACCCAAAATCGTGTCATTCGAGTGAACCCCAAGAACAGTCCAGAACTGCGGATCTATGCTTTGGCATTGCATGGGTGGAATATGAAGCCTCGCTGCATGTATGAAAACAGAGAAATGGGCCTACAGGAGGTGTGTCCCTGGTGCATACGCCATAAGAACAAGGTAGTATATGAGTGTGGACAGTGAATGCAGAAACCACGTGGACCCACACAGCATCTACAATCGAGAAGCCGGAGGGGCGTATGCCATTGCCACTCTGAATTTACCGTGGAACGGACCAGTATTACGCGGCACAATCAGATCGAGAACGAGGTGATCTGGGAACCGCGTAAGTTGCAAGGCCGACCTCGTCTTAGATGACGTTCGACGAGAGAAAAGATATGACTACACCTTTGGGGGTTGACCGCTCGGCAGGCATGTACGTTCAGTTCCGTCACCAGATACATGCCCGTCATGATTTCCCTCATACATCCACGTATCTGTGACGGTCGATGTTGTAAGCGGGGAACTCGTCTCAGCGAGCGTGATTACTGCACGTCTCTGCTGCCGTCGACAGCGATCGACGTGGCACGACAATTTGCCGCCTGTAAGTGTACACGGGGAAATCATGCGTCAGAATTGTTGTACAGGCACGAGAATGCAAGAATTGGCGCACAGGCAATGCACATGAATAACTTTTGGTATGGCCAATTGGAGGCACGCATGGGAAACAACTCTCACGAAAAGCACAGGAGAGTTCCCCGTCAGGCGCGAGCTCCGAATCGTCGAACCGGATTCCTCTTGTTAGTCCAAGGTCTGCTATCTAACAATCGGTGGCCACGCAGGGGCCGGATAATGAAACACTCTGAGTAGTTTCTGACGGGGGAACTCGCACGCAGAATTAGACCAGAATAATTGTCAAGCGACTCAACTTACGGATGTTGTGATTGCAATGCACCGTATCCTGTTCCAGGACGGTTTAAGAGATGGCTAGATGGCAACTCAGCAAGTAAACGTGAGATACGATATGGAACGTTCAACCATCCCTTGATTATTGTGATCTTCCTGGAGTATGTGTCCAAAAGATTGAATGCTAGATTTGTGGAGCACACCTACAACAGTATTGTCAACGGGCTACAGCCGCAGCGAGTCTCTGAGGTTGTGTTGACCAGCTACTACTAATAAGGAGCCAGATTTGATTTAGAGGCTGGAAGAGACGATGTATTAGTATACTGGGAGTGAAAACGCTGACCTGATGATGGGGCATCACGAGATGCAATCCATGCCAATTTGGCACGGTGAAGACAGACCAAATATTACAGGGTCGTGTGTGTCGCTTTCCTTCGAGCCAGCCCATTCATTTCGTTGCGAATTTGGCGTACCGAATAATATTACAATTCGTAGCAATTGGTTGCAGAGTATGAAACCAATGAGCCCTGGACCACACCAACCATGTGTAGGGTATTGTTCATGATGCGCTCCACCGACCCTTCTTCCTGCGTGGTTCGAGTTCCACGTCCTAATAGTGTGGATCAGCGGGGTCCGTTTGATGTGACGTTTAATACACTCCATACCTCTTTACTCCGCTTAAGGGTAATATCGTTGTTAGTCGGGTTGAGTGACAGTGCATCGGCCGTGCTATGCTTCTTAGAGTCCCTTGAGATGTCGCCCAACTTCTCTACTAGTAGCTTCTCGCCACAACGTCCTCGAAAATCTGGGGTGGTGTTTGATTTAGCCCAGGCCACTTCGAGGCTGCAACCACCTACCGAGTTCCCATTCCACTCGTTCATCGCGCACCCCCACGTCCTCCGGTAGCTCGTCCTGCATCTGTTGGAAACACTTGAGGGCCTCCGTAAGGCGACCATCCCCTTCTACTAGTAGAGTGTCGCAAATGACGCGGTACACGGAAAACCTCGGAACCTTGAACTAAATCGAAAGCGAGTCACTCTCCATCCTCGAACCATCACGGAGAGCATACCTCGGTTGCGGCATTCAATGCCTTGTCTGCTGAGCAACGAATCAACATTATGTTCGCCCACTTCTTTAGTACAACGTTTGGGGTCGTCGGACCGAGCAACAACGCAGTAGAGTAAGTTTCAACCGCCTCGTCCGGTTTCCTGGCGTTGGATGCCTCGTCTCCAACACTCTCCAGCGCCGTGACGCATCGCTGCGTAAACTCTGATAACAGCGGTGAAATAATCTATCTTAACTTGAATGCACGATGTCGAAACTCACCACCAAGCCAGTCAATGATGAACTTGTTGGCTCTCACATCCTCATTTACGGACCAGATTACGGTATTCACGAACTCGAGAAGACATTCCGCAGCACCCTGTATGCGACCTTGGGCATACAGGGATTCACATTGATCCTTCTGCTCGTGTACATGGTTGATCTGTTGAGCGTCGGCAAGTTGGACGCGGAGCTCTTGGTTGGCCTGTTCAAGTTGTGTGATTCTGCCGCCTAGCGGGCATTGAAGTCAATGAAACATAGGCCTCGGTGGATATGGACGCACTTGAGCTTTCGTCGCGGGTGCGAAGATTAGCACGAAGAGAGCTGATGGTTTCGTTGAGGCGATCCTTTTCCTGATTGGCTGCGCGTTGAGACTCGGCGAGCTTGTCGCGGAGTTCTTCGATGATTGATTTGAGACGCGCGTTGTTATCTAGTAAGCGCGAGTCCAGGAGGTATGCGTCGAAATACCAGTGGACATACCCGGGGTTTGTTGAGATTCAGCAAGCTGGTTGCGCAGTTCATGAGTAGTTTGCTCGAGGTTTGGAGTCCGCTCGTCTGATGGACATGGGTATCAGAAACCAGGATCAAGGTGCAAATGAACGTACCGAGACCGTCGTCCACTTTGTCAACCTTTGTTTTTGGGATTGCCGGTGTGCGAGAGGTCTGCAACGGCGAATACATCAGTTTACGAATGTCAGTTTTTTTATGCAGGTACACTTACATTGTCCAAGTAATGAGATGGAAGGATGCCACAGAGTGCCCGAAGGGTGATTCCCTTGCCCCCGCCAGTTACAAGGTCGTAGTCTGATGACATGTCCACGGACACGATGTCATGTGTGTACTCAATGACAGTCCCGATTTGCTCTTGGCTCGTTGTGTCCCAGAATGACATAGATGCACGCGTGGAGACTGTGATGAATGTTTCGTTGCCTGCCAGGGCAATGGCTGTGGGTTTGTCATTGCTGTTGTGGATGTGCCATTTCGAGAGCATGGTACCAGTGGACACGTCGACACGATGGATGTAGCCGTCGTGAGCTAAAGCAAAGAGTCGCTTGCTATCACTGGCCCAGACAAGGGAGTGGTTGTACGACATGTCAACTGTGACTGGGAACTCGACGAGGAGGCTGCCATTCTGACCATTGTGGACTTGAACGGAATGATCCCATGTGGCAGTGGCGATGAGATGTCCATTGGGTGAAAACTTTGCTGCCAGCACCGAGCGGTCGTATTTCCAGGGGTCAAGGAGTCGCTTGCCAGTTGACAGCGACCAGACGCAAGCGGTGTGGTCAGCCGATCCAGTCACAATTTTCGTCACGTCTGGCGAGATGTGGACAGCAAACACCCAGTTGCTATGGGCTTTGAACTGGGTCACTTTTGAGTGAGTCTCTGCATTCCACACTATCACCCGGCCACTGTTCGTCCCACTGACGATCACCTTTCCATCTCGCGACACTGTGATGTCAACAACAACACAGTTCCCCACATGCATTGGCATCCCCACCTCCTTGCCATCCTCGATGCGCTGACGTCGAATCTTCCCTTTTCCATCGCCACTCACAATGTGCTTTCCATCAGCGAGGACCGCGACAGAGTATATGATATCTCGACCATTGATTACGATCGGCTCTGCTTTCTTCCGGTGAACTATACTGGAAGAGGGATCATTTTCACTCGACTCTTGTGTTCTTGTCAGCATCATCCTTCAATTGTCCCGCCAGTGCTCACCATTCTGTGACCTCTGGCCTATGGTGGAAGACATATTTGGGTGTCAGATTGATGGAATGAGAGATGGTGGTCGTTTATCCTATGCCACCCATACTCCTGTTACAAGTCTCCTTACATAATGAATCAATTCACACGCCGATTGTTGTTTTTTGCTCGTGCCGCAATTAGCGATGGAACGTAGGGTGACGCTGGCTCGCGATACATCAAAATCTCTGCGGGAAGACAGCTGTTATAGTCGTCGGAGGCCTTTCCCGTCCAGGCTAGAATGGTCACGTCCCCTGACCGATTCTTGTAAGAGCCGTCCACCGCCCGTTGTTGTCCCTCGCCATACGTGACCGGGATGGAGACATCGAATATACATACCAAACAGCAACTACGCCATGTCCTCTTGCTTCGTGGCAACCCGTGTCGCAGCAAGACACAGTTTCTGTCAAACATTCTCCGATCCTGGACGAAGAGAAAGGAGAACATGTATATCGGTGCCGTTCGCGCGCGCCATCTCTGCCATGATCGCTGACGAATCCTTGTGGTTGTACACATTCTCGTCACTGGCGGGAAGATAATGTTTCCAACCTTCGGTGTAGAAACGGATCGCCCTCGATGAAAAGAACTCTTGCAACGTCCATGCACGCGTGTTCCAAAGACTCCTCTCGAGAGCACTCAACTCCGAGTGCGATCGTACACCCTTGAGGTGAACGATAGCGAGCGAGGATTCATGATACCATTGAAACATAGACGTCAGGGATTCCTGAAGCACCGAGCGTCTGTTTTGTTGATACAGCATGTATCACTCCATGCCCATCGCAACCCAGCTTCCCGCATCGTCGTGCAGAACATCACCAGCTTCAAGACTGGACGATCCTGCCAGTTTGTGTACGGATCCATGGAGAACGTTGTGAAACAGCGGTTCGGCTCCTTCCCAAGTATGGGAGAACGTGGCAGATCGGAAGTATTCTCGGACAACGTGCTGGATGCGAGAGTTGTCAAGTTTTGTTGCCACGGACGCAACGAGCTCCATAAATTTGGGATCAGCTTCGAATTGAACCATACGCTCGCGCTGGTCACAAAGACGGCCAGTCTCCGTGTTAATAAGGACGAGTGGAGCGTCCCGCTGAATCCGCTTGACAGCGATACCAATAGCCGCCTTCGTCTGCGATGGGCTCATATAGTTTTGACACAATTCTGCGAGAGGCGGGAGGCTTAGACTATGCTTCCATGTAAGGTCGGAAAATACTTACCCCGAGTAACGGGATCAGGTGATTGTTCGGGCATCAGGAGCATGTTATTATACGCATCGATTGCTTCAGTGTTGCGGTGTGTGCCAAGCAGTGCTGCACGCATTCTTTCGTGGCCCGTTGGAGATGATGGTTTGAGTTTGACCGCCTGGGATCTTATTGATTACTTATTCCGGTGTAAATTAGGATACACGTACCGCGTCGGCATCCTGCAACGAATCTTGCCATGATCTCATCCCAGCTCGTGCTTTGCTTCGTTTGGTCAACAAGACCGCAGATAAGGAATCGAGGCTCAGGGCTGTAGAGTAATGGGCAACGGCATCTTCACATGACGCAGAGTCCATGGCGACGTCTCCCTTCTGTTCTAATGCATTCACACAGCGCGCTTTGAAGTCTGATTCTCAATGTCAGGGGACCGGGGGTAATGAGCGCTTGCGGCTGAAACCACCCACTAAGTGCCCATTCCGCTCGCTCATCGCACACATCCGCATCCTCTGGTAGATCGTTCTGCATTTGTGAGAAACACTCGAAAGCCTCCGTGAGTCGACCATCCCCTTCTAGAGTGTCGCAAATGACGCGGTATACGGCTAACCTCGGAACCTTGAACTAAACCGAAGGTGTTACTATCAATCCTCGAACTGTCACGGAGAGCATACCTTGGTTGCAGCACTCGATGCTGAGCCACGAAACAACATAATCCCGGCCCACTTCATCAGTACAGCGTTCGGGGTTGTGTGACCGAGCGACAACGCAGTAGAGTAAGCTGCAACGCCTTGTCCTGTTTCCCGGCGCTTGATGCCTCGTCTCCGACTCTTTCCAGTGGCGTGACGTATCGGGGTGTGAACTCTGATGGCAGGGATTAAATACCGTATCCTAATGCACGACACCGCAACTCACCGGCAAGCAAATCGATGATAAACTTGTTGGCTCTCACGTCGTCGATTACGCTATTTTCTGCTCGTGTGCATGAATGATCCGTTGAGCGTCGGCCAGTTGGACGCAGAGTTCTTGGTTGGTCTGTTCAAGATGTGTGATCCTCCTGCCTAGTGGATACGGAGGTCAATGAAACATAGGTCTCGGAGGATATGGACGTACTGGCACATCAGGAAAGCGTCAAAATAACGTACTCGTTCCACGACAGTTTTGGGAGACTCTCACTGGCCAAACGGACTGTAAGCGACTCCAAAAAGAGCTACGCGTTTAGCCGAGCTCATTGAGCACTCATTGAGCGCTTATGATATCCTGATGTGAGGCGATCCTTTTCCTGATTGGCTGCGCGTTGAGATTCGGCGAGCATGTCGCGGAGTTCTTGGTTGGTTTTTTCGAGACGCGCGTTTTTGTTATGTAGTAGACGTGAATTAAGGAGACATGCGTCGGGGTAGCGGGGGACATACTCGAGCTCTCCTCCTGAGTACGTAGCGACTGGATTAGGTTATCTCTCTCCTGATGGATTCATTGAGATTCGGCGAGTTGGTTGCGCAGTTCCTGGATAGTTTGAATAAGATTTGCTGTTCTCTCGTCTAATGGACATGGGTATCAGAAACCGGGATCAGGTTGCAAATGAACGTACTTGGACTGTCTTCGACTTTTTCAACCTCTGTACGTTGGATTTCCTGCATGCGGGGGGGTCTGCAACCGCCAAAAGAGTGGTTTGAAATTGCCAGTCTTTTTGTATGCAGGTATACTTACGTTGTCCAAGTAGTGAGTGGGAAGGATGCCACACACAGTGCCCGGCGAGGGGTGATTCTCTTCTGTCCACCGGTTACAAACTCATAGTTTGATGACATACCCATGGACGCGACTCCGTGAATGTACTCGACGACTTGCTCTTGGCTTGTTGTGTCCTAAAATGACACCGAAGAATTAGCAGAGGCTGCGATGAATGATTCGTTGCTTGCCAGGGAGATGCATGTGAGTTTGTCGCTGCTGTGGATGAGCCATTTCGAGAGCGTGCTCCCCTTGGACACGTCGACACGGTGGATGTAGCCGTCGTGTGATAAGGCGAAGAGTTGCTTGTCACTGACTGACCCAGGCGAGGGACGAGTTGAACAACAAGTGGACTCTGACTGGCAGCTCCCGATGAGGACACCCTGGCTACCATTCTGCCATTCTGGTTGTCTTAGACACGTGGAGGGAGCCATGATCTATAAGTACACGTGTTCTTATCGAATCGATTCACACGCCCACAATCATTTGGTGGCCTGGGCGCTTGCTCTGGCAGAAATGCACGCTTTACACGCCCTTGGTGATTATACATGTTCAACGCTCAGATCCACTCCTCAAACATCACCCAACTTCAACTCGTTGGCGGAGCGTACCTCCGATTGTCCCTCCTATCCCTCACAACACCCCTCCCATACCGCCTCCCGATACTTGATCCTGGACCAGCACCAGGACCCATCTGCGACCAACAACGGCGGACTCCGTCGTGCACGTCCGTCACCATCACAAGCGCACCGTACCGGCGCCCACTGTCCAACTCCCTCAGTGGTGATGCGTACCCTCGATCGTCGCCGACGGCGGATACGGATCTGTCAATCGCGCGCTCAGGGAACGCCCGAGTCATAACCCCATCGTATCTCGAGGTCGAACGTGAGGACGGTGGTACAGGGTATGGGGATCAGGATAGGCACGTGCATCATGCGATATCTGTGTGGCATCGTCGTGTCGCCCGATAGTCTGGTATGCTAAGAAATGGATCCTTCCGATACTGCTTCGCCCGTGCGGTCAGGTTAGTTGTGGGTGTCGTCAGATGAAGACTAGGATGGAGGTGTAGGTGTAGGTAGTCATTCCATCCTGGCTGCTCGTTTCAATTTATGGTGACCCTTCCTAGATGTGGCCTATATTTATATAATACTGCTGTCTAGAAGACTATCTATTGGTGGGGCAAAGGTGCAACTTTAGAGGACAGGAATCTACTCACGTGCGAGGTTCGTTTCCTTTCGTTCTTCTGTACCATGGCACCGGTCCAGGCAAGTAGCAGCAGTGCGCATCAATTTCGCGCCTTCCAGGACGCTCAAATTCAGGCAGGCCGAACGGCACCCAGAGGTCGTACTGCTCTAGATTTCGAAGCCAAACCCGCACTCCTCAGGCTGGAAAAGGGCACGAAGTCGTCCCGGACCGTTCAAGGGACCAAACAGAACCCCAACTTGGTCGTAAGCGATGTTGGGCGACGGATGATACGGAGTATGTAGTACTCCGCTCATGTCCACCGGGGTCATACGAGTCGCATCATCAAATATTCGGTGGAGTCGATGCAAAAGCCTTACTGGAGAAGCTAAACGCTGTGGCGACAAGGTACATCAAGCATTCTGAGAGGGCACTCCGAAATTCGAATCTGCTATCATTCACAGCTCATCAATCATCGTATCTTGATAAATGTACTCTGAATTGCTGTGAGGGCACTTTGAATGCCTGGATCGGGCCGCAAGTGGTAGAGTCGAAACAATAACCGAATTAACGATACCGACGATATCCGTAAAAGGTGACTTGGTGCCTTGCGGGTT
>JBBPNN010000852.1:0-14904 GCA_038090935.1 Hortiboletus campestris | reverse complement strand
CACTATGGGGGCAGCTGAAACGAGTACCGACACCCCTGGCACTGCTAGTGGGATTATTTCTCGGGCTGCTCATTGGCCGTTCATTGCCCTCCAGCGTACGTTTCTGGTTTGATGCAATTCAGATACCAAGCTCTCTCTTCTGAACTTCACCCAGTTTCTAGGTCCGTCTTGGACAGACAGACCTATATATGTTTCACGCCTGTCCGCACGGAAACAACTCACGCTACCAACCATCGAACAACGTCGTCGGGTGCTTGAACTTCTATCCACGCTTTCACCTCACCATACAGCAGGATGCACGCGCAACTCCCAACCACTATATGTCCAACAAGTTCGAGAACGCTACCAGCCCCTTGTGGGGTTCAGCCCTGCATCGCAAACGTCCTGGTTGTCCTCGTTTGACTTTGGTAGCTTGGGTGACTCCCAGCACGTCCATCTTGCGCCAACAAAAGAACACAAGTACTTCTTTGCCATCAACTTGTATAATTCGTTCGATATCATCCCAGATCTGTTCGCAACACTCTTTCGGGTCTCGGCGATACTAGGATACCATAATGTGTATGTCTCCATATATGAAAATGGGTCGACGGACCAGACCAAGGCGCTACTTCGCATATTTGACGCGCTGACGAAGAGCGTCGGATTGAGGGTGACGATTCGCACGTCAACGAGGACGAGGGGTGCATTTAACCATCGTATCGAATACCTTGCCGAGGTTCGCAATCAAGCATTCAACCCTCTGTACGAGCTCAGAGACTCCCACAATGAATATTTTGATACCATTGTCTTCATGAACGACATCCTACCTTGTGTGGACGATATCCTCGAACTTATCTGGCAAAGCAGGAGACACAATGCGGGCATCACTTGCGCCGCAGATTATATGTATCATGAAGAACTCGTGGGTTTCTGATCGTTTATCCGTTGCAATGTATGGTGTCTGACTGAGGTGGCTGCCTAGGGTTCGCCGGTCTTCTATGACAATTGGGTGTCCCGTGATATCAACGGCACAGCGTTGGAAAATGCACCTTTCGAGGCCATCTTCCATGACTCCCACTCCTCTGACCGTTTCCAAATGCATCTCCCCGTACAGGTGCAGGCATGCTGGAATGGTGTCGCAGTGTTAGATCCCGCACCATTCTATACACCACCATACGTCCAATTCCGCATGGCGAAACTGGTCGAAAACGAGTGTTCGGCGTCTGAGTGCAGTCTCATCTGTAACGACTACTGGGAGGCCGGTTATGGTCGAATACTCATGGTGCCTAGAGTGAAGTTGGCATATGACAAGGTGCGGACGAGAGAACGCGTTTGGTTGGGATTTTCTCATTGAGTTCTGAACATATAGAAAGTGTTTGACATCATACATCCTCAAAGACGAAATCTAAGTGCTATACGGGCATACGTCCGCCTTGGGGGTCTTCCTGACAACCCACGTACGGATCCTCAAGATCGGTCTTGGTTTGGTCCCCACGACAGGCTTTTCACTCAGGAAGAAAGCGAGGAGATAGAGTTTGTACCTGGACCTTCGCACGGTAAGCGATCCCGCGTGTCGATACGTTCCTGGAGACTGACTGCACTTGGATTCCGAAGTGTGGTGTTGGGGTTGGGATGGAGCAGGCGACATCGATGGTCCTGACGTGGATCCTATATGGGAGGTGACGCCGAATCGGTCGCAGAGCACGGGGGCGGTGACAGTAAAGCACGAGAGGTTGATGGATGGGCTATGAGCGTTTGGGACTGGGGGAGGCTTTGCTTAGATCTCCGTCTTTGTCTTGCATTAAATCTATTGGGTCGCCTAACTTGGGCTGCATTCCTTTGTAACTTGAACAAGCATCAATATTTTTCTGAGGATAAATAAAATTCAGGGGCTTTTGGCACAGTTGGTAGCGCGCATGCTTCGCACGGGTGACTGCATGAGGTCGTGGGTTCAACTCCCACAGAGTCCATATATTTTCTTCCGCAGAACTTTCTTTGGATCCTGAGGGTTGAATTACGCTCCCGTCGCCGAGGCCGCGTTTGAGCCGAAAGTTCACTGTTTTATCTTGACAAGCTTTGCAGCCAGCTCACGAGGCACTTCCGGTGATACATGCAACGACGTTCAGGCCTAGCCAAAGGACTAGCACGCATCTCCATTCCGTCCCAGAACCGTCTCACTGGAATGGGCGTCGACTCGACGCGATCACGATGGCACCGACGTTTCTTTGGCGTACCTAATCGAATATGGGCCCTCCTGCTCGCCTTTGTGTCCCTCCTGGTGATCTCCCGCCAAGCTCTCTCGTATCACCGACTACCACAGTCCGTCAGCACTGCTGGACTGGTACCAATAAATTATCTCCACTCAGTCAACTATTTTATAACCAATGCCTCGCAAGGGGATACGCCAAGCAACCCGTTCCATTTCTGTCCCGTATTTGGACCTAGGGATGATATTGCAGAAAAGTATGGCGCAGTGGCACTTGCTCAGAGTCGGTTACACCTGGGGAGTGGAGGGCGGGTGCACCGAGTGATTCACAAGGCGTTGGTGGGCCAGCCAATTACGATGAGCGTGTTAGGTGGTTCCGGTGAGTCTCGTACAATGACACCTCTTGTCACTGTGTTGTCGAACTAACTCGCCTTGCCTGGGCTAGTGTCGGCATGTCATGGTGCTGGTGACAACCCATTATCCCCTCTGTGTTATCCCTCCCTTTTCTTCCGGTGGTGGCTGAGCGTGTTCCCACATCCTGCTTCCGAGCTCACCAATGGGGCCATGCGTCGGACGAATTCGGGATACTTTGGTTTCTGTAGTGCACATCATGTGCCCGAGAACACTGACCTCGTGATACTGGAGTTTGACGTCGATGATCCAGCGTAAGTGATGCGAGACACTCGCTTGGACTATGCACCCGTTTCTTACCCGTCTTTCGTCAGTGACCAGAGGGGTATGGATCACTTTGAACTTCTTGTTCGCTCGTTGCTCGACAGACCCGACCAACCTGCTGTCATCATCCTGGGCCACTTTAGTCCGCAAACCCACAATGCGTATGGCTTCGCTGGACCAGATCATTGGCATAACATCGTTGCGCAATTCTACGACGTCCCCCATATTAGGTACGCCTCTTGTCTCGGGTTTGGGAAGTCGTAGTTACGTTGCCACAGCGTGAAACCCATTTTATACCCTACGTATATGACCGACCCCGACCTTGTCAAGCCGTACTATGCCGACTCCATCCTCCCAAATTCCGAGGGTCACGTTCTCCTCGCAGATGTCCTAATTTCTTACTTCCAATCTCAAGTTTGCGCCACATGGGCAACAGCTGGTGGTGATTCCTACGAGACGATTCCTCTTGTGCTCACTCCAGGTCACAGTGGAGATACTCATCTTTTCGGTGGTGTTGGCGCCCGCAAAGGTGGGGCACCCCCTGAACCCCCCAAGGCGGCTGGCGAAAACGCTGCCCCGGGAAAGAAAGTAGCACAAGTCGCCGCTGCCGATTCCCACCTTGTCCCTCTCTACCCTGAACTGCTCATCCCACCTTCCCGTATCAATACTCGACCACGGGCAACGCGGCCATTCGAGGAGCCTGCGCCGTTCTGTGCCTCTGCCAACGATCTAGTGAACCCTGTGCCGCCGTCATTGTTCTATGGCTCAGGGTGGCATGCGGCACACCCTGAACAAGGTGCCTCGCCCTTACTGACTGCTGAATATTATTGGCATAGTTGGATGCCTCTCAGCACGTTGCGTGTGCCAATCAAGGTCAGTGCGGGAGACGTGGGAATATATTATTTGAAGGAGCCGATCGAAGACATTGAAGAAGGGAGCCAGTTGAAGTGTTGGGTGGACGATAATATTAGAGGGGCTGTGATTCTCGAGAATGCAGGGAATGTCCCCACGCCCGTGCCCATGTATGCGTTTTTTTCTTCTTCGCGGTGTGTGCCGTAGCTCAAATGATATTACCCTCGCAGGCTTCAGATTATCGATCACTTTGTGACGCGGGGAAGTCACTATGTGGACTGTATACTGCTGGGCGACGAAGGACAGGCGGTTCCTTCGTTCAAAGTAATCGGGATCTTCGCGACCTGACGAGGGTGCAATTTTGGACCCATTCTCGGCACTATCCAACTTTGAGTTGGTTTAATCTCAAGAGAGTAATGTACGGAACTGACGATCATAGATTCATTTTGCTACATGCTTGGATGCCGGATACAAATTCATAGCTTGGGTCGATTTTCTACATGATCAGGGTGTAAAGTGAGCAATGGGGTTAGGGTTTGATGGCGTGAGAACGATGACGTCGAAATCTTGTGAGCTGGGGGCGTGTGGGCGGGTCGTCTCTTTATCCGCTTCACGAACGTTGCCGGCCAGCACTTCACGATATTCCTTACGTGCTGTAGTTAAACGATGGGTTTCAAAAAGGCTCCACCAACCGGTGAGTTGTTCCTACATTCGAACTGCTGATTCGCGCCGGTTTGACAGCTGATTGGTTCGACATAGACGCACCCCCTGCGTATCGTTACATTACGAGGCTCTATAGAAGCAATCTGAGGCCTGTCGTCATTGCGAGTTCGTCGTGTGGTCTGCGTCCTTGAGGGCACACTCATCGTCTAGTGTAGTGTCTCTTATCACAGCTATTTGGGCTCTGGCATGGTAAGCCACTGTCATTACAGCTTGGGCGGAATTAAATACTCAAAATCAAATTTCTTTCAGGACCGTATGTCACAGACCATTAAGCCAAACATCGTGCCTGTTTCGACTAACGATATCTAGGTGTCATCTTTCAAGCAACTCAAGCAAGCTAACAGTTGTAGGTTGCGCATTGAACTCACGTGCCAGTGATAATGCGTCCGTTTTAGACGACGTGCCAAAGCTTGCTCCGTTGGCAATAGCACAAGGAGTGATGTTTGGAGTCGCATGCTTGTTCCAAACGTATGGGGTTACAGCTGCATACTTGGTAGGTTCCACAGCGGCTTATCCTTATCGGGCTGTCGGGATTCACTGGCGGTTCAGCAACGATTTGCCATGATCAAGATATATGCGTTCTTGTGTGCACTGAGTACGCTGCTTATGATTGGAGTCGGAATCATGAGGGTCATCAACCACTTTGAATACAAGGCATGTAGATCCTCAACGATATTTTATCGTTACTCATTTTCACCGTAGTCGGATTTAATCACAGAGTGCGCAGCCATTGCACAGACTGGATACATTGGCTCCGTCAGTGTATGAGACCATTTCATTGACCATGGCTGATAGGCTCCTCCAGGTTTTTGGGATTTGGGGTTCGGATCCGACGAATCGGCTGGATGCAAACCAAGCAAAGGAATGTGAGTTGCCGGTGTTTATGTTACTTCACCAAAGATGTGATGCATGCTAGTCTGCTCATACGAGTGGAACCGCGATTCCACGGCGGAGATCGTGGCTCTCGTTTTTGGGATCCGTAAGCAGCGTTTTGTTTGAAGTATACCAGAATTTAATCATCCTTGGACTAGTCCTTGGGTTATTTTTCACGACCATCGCATTCGCATACTACCGACAATCGCTTGATCCCACCTCGTCCCGCTTGCCGTCCAATCAGGCACGCAGGGATGACTATCCCACACACTACAGTCCGCCGTATGATGGGACTGCCTATGTGCCAGTGTACCTACCTCCACCAGGCCCACCCCCCGCCGATGGAAAGCCACCAGAATACAAACGTGGATCGTATCCGTCGCTCGGGGGGGACAAGAATGCAAAGGAGGACGACCCGTTCGCTGATTGTGATGGCCCAAGCGTTCCGATGCCGACCCACTGGGTGGAGGACCGTGACGTGACACCGCCGGACAGGGCATGAGTCTTTGGGGGGGATAGACACTTGTGTTACATTGCTTGCAGTTTGATCGGACATTTCCATGATAGACTCTTGACGCTGTTCACTCTGTATGACACTCGGATAGGTCTCGAACAATTGTAGTATCAGACCCTGTCGTGTTGCGTGTACATGGATACAGATAAGGAGTCGGAACAACTGATCCTCGACAACAGGGCTATTTTTCCCCTGATCGAGGGTGCCTTGAGCCTGGACAAGGCGCTCTTCTCCCGACACCTAGCATGCCCATGCCCACACGTGAAACCCCGATCTGTAAAACCGGCCAGAGATCGTCAGATTATTCCACCCATGACGTCTCCTCGTCGCAGCATTAGGCACGTTGCAAAACGTTTTCAACAGTGGAAGCCAACAGGGAGACAAGGTTCGACTAGAAGGGACTAGATTCACCCCGATGCGCACCCCGCGCATCCAACGCAACCACCACCCATCCTCAATGCAATCATGATGCTGCACCCACCATACAACCTCCCATCCACCACTGGACCGGGGTCACCAGGATGGGCTGCTCCCGCTTTCTGGAGAGCTCCCGCCGCAGGACGTGGATGGAAGGAAGCAAGGATGGATCATGACTAAGTACGGACACCGTGACACGGACTATGACCTACGAGGACTCCAGCCGCTAGGACTCCCGCCACTCCCTACAGGGACTCAGGCCCTTGCCAGACGGTGACCTGGCCCAGACCTCCCCGGTACACCACAACCACCCCACCCCCTTACCTTTAGTATCTATTTACATACTTTCTCGCCGCACCCTCATTCCGTCCATACCCGATCGCTTTCGAGCGAATTGAGTGCATGATATCTACAGCAACTTACATCAGCGCTCAAAACCCCCACGCTACGTATCAACACTGGACACTGCTGATTCACACGTCTGTGCAACTAAAACTGTCTGCGGGAACGACAGGACCGGGAGGGGGCCTTACGCCCGCTTCTCGGGCCATTTGCAGGACAAGGGATGTGGCAGGGGCAAGGACGCCCCTTTATGCAGTCGTATTATCTGTTGCATACATTCTGTGGTATATTATGTAAAAACCGTGGTATCCAATTCCGAGCTTCGTCCGAATCGCATTCCTGGGCGGGTCACCAAGCATTACTTTCCCGAAGCCTGCTCAATGTCGCGAGGTGAGTTCTTTTCCGCAGAGCTATCCACATCATCTTCGTCTTGGTTCCTATAGAACAGCCGCATCACACTCGCGCCCATGACCACAAACAACACGATGATGAAGCATTCGACGCTGAGGGTCATGACAGTGGCAAGTTGCTTCGGACCGAAAATCTGTACCGTGAGGGCCGCAAAGAAGAGTACGATTCTAAAACCATGTGAGAAAAGCGTGAGTACACGCGACGATGGGGTGACATGACGTACGACCATATGAGGGAGGCCATCGGGAGACTGTGCGTGATTGCAAGAAACGCCATTCCCGATTTCGTTTGACTAAGCGCTGGCATGGCCTCCACCTGTCATAGCCAAAGTGAACATTCCAAGCACGCGTGGCCTTTGCTATGAAGACATACCGCGTTGCGAGCGACCATCAGTCCCGGGTTACAGTACACATGTAACAAGCCAAAGGAGAACACGATGGACGCGACCGTTGAAACCACAGAGCAATAGATGGTGATTTCGATCGGACCTGCGATCGAGGCTGTGTTGACAACGCCAGGAACAGCGAGAAAGCTGAAGTTCACCGCGAGCATCACTGTCGACTGCGAGCCGTAAAATATCGGCCATGAAAAATAAGACAGACTTACAAAGATGGTATACCGGCCCAACTCCTCCCTGAGCCTAGTGACAAAATCCTTCCAACGAGGCTGGATGATAATATGGTCAACCCAGACTCGATGCAAACGAAGAGCATGTTCGTTCGGTGCTCCAAAGAGAAATAAATTGATGGCTTTGAATAAAGTGCGAGCATTCCAACTCTGTTGCCCGAACAACGGGGTATCTGCATTCAAACGTGCGCACGACTGACCGCAAAAATTCAGGAATTGGTTTTCAGCTGGTATTGTGTTCAGGAGAACAAGTTATCAGACATGTTCAGTGGCACCCACTGATGTACGCCATTAATCGTGCTTCACACGACATCAGCACCGCTTCCCGACGTAACGAAGGATAGTCATACCAACGACCCAAATACTGCATGGACTCTTATCATCTTCGCCGGAAGTCAGCAAGGTCAAGGAAGGGTATGAGACAAAGCGACGTACCCTTCAGTGAGTTGACAATATCCAGGATCGCACCAAGTTCATCTTGTGTGAATGGGCTCGAGGAAGCATCAGAAGTCATCACGTCTGATGGTTCGATAAGAACACAGTGTGGGTATTTCACAAACGGGATGTACCAGTCTTGAAATAATTAAGTATCCCTGTAAGGTCTTCGCAGGCTCCTTTTGGAAGGGTACGATTGTGGGGGTAGTATTCACAATGGGACCTCGATTCCGAATTATAAGCGATATACTTGAGTTAGGATAAGTGCCCGAATAGAATGCAACAGGTACAAACATACCTGAAAGGATAGCGAGAGATGCATACCAGTATTGTGACTCAACAAAATATCCTAAATGGATGTCAGTGAAAGATAGCTATGACGCATTAAACATACTGATATGGCTATATTTAGTGATCCCCTGCAAGTTGGCCTCAAGATCCATCATGCTCCTTGGAACCAACCAGAAGAGAAGGCGATGAGTGTGGTCGACAAAATAGTAGCGGCAGTGATGACTGTTGTCCACATTTACGACGATCTCCGTGAGCTCATCCAGGGTAACAGTGTCTGTTTGGATCGCCTCCTGGATGAGTTTCATGGCGCAAAAAAGGACATCTTTTTCGCGGTGAAATATGTCGTTCTCTGTGAATATTCGCTTGGAAACGGTCATAACAGGAGTATTTATTGAACATGAAAAAGAAACATACTAATCCTTTGTGATAGAAGAGAACATTTCCCTCAGGATGAACATATCGTCTCCATTCGTCTGGGAGTGGCGGTAGTCTATATTGAGAGCTATCAAAAGGTAGATAAGTCTCGTAGAAAAAGTGAACTTACGCAGACAAGAGTTCTTGCTGCCCAGCCGGGATTTTAAGCTGAGGGTCTGTGCTCTGACTGAGGGACAGTGCGAACGTAGAGTAAGAAAGGTACTGGAGCACAGAAATCCCCGGTGCCCTTACTCGACTAGCCTACGCTTATAGCGCTGTGACCCTCTTTCAGGAGTTGCAGGGACGAACTGCCAGAACTGGTGACGTGGAATAAGAGCCTGGTATCTCACTAAAATGTTGTGCCAGTGATTCGCGGTATTACGCAGCACGGGCAGTGTCGCGAGAGTTCCGCTGTGCCCTTCCCCCACTTTTGCACGTTCCGAAATTTGCGAACGTTCTCCCATGGGATTGTTACTACCCATCACGGGGACATCGTTTACATGCAGTCGAATCTGGGACCGGCCTCTGCGACACGTTAGAATTGACCTCCAGAGTGAAGCAAACCAAGATCGAAGCGCGAGTACTATGCGGCCAGGGGACAGGCGGAGGCGAACGACAAGCGACAGTAGAAGTCGACATAGACGTGAACTCGTCGAAGTCAGCATCGCTAACAGCCTCAGGGACGGGTGTCAGTATTCGGTTGTTGGTGGTTGTCCTCAAGTTTACTAACTTAGGGCACCCCTATTACATAATGCCAGCATTGAAGGGGCACGGCACTCCAAGCTAGTCTGGAGGCACTTTTCTTATCTGTTACTGCCAGTCATTCTGTTGGAACACTCCGAGCGTACTATGATCCTCTCGCATCGTTGAGTGTCGAGGATTCAGACCGCAGGCTCAGGCTACAACTTGGTTAGTCGTCCTCCAATCACAGCTCTTGAGAGTCGGCGGCACTGTGGATCGCAAGGACCGAAACCTGGGTGTCCCAAGTTTTCCGACAGCGAGGCCACTGTTGTTATTGTCTTGGTATCGGTCATGTGAGTCGAGCCAACTCCCTGTCGAATGGCGCACAAAGTGTCCACATCGCTCAGCAATCCACTGGTATACACGGCCTGAATTTATACACAGATCCCACAGACGGCAAGCCTATTACTAGCTACTAGGCAAAATAGTAGAGTAGTTATACATTTCCAGTAAAACATTTGAAGTGCTTATGGAGAGCAGGAAGATAGGTGATAGCAATCCTTGAGGAAAGTGATCCATGATACTCGTCATGATCCAATGTCACATTGTGTGCAATTTCATGCGCCATGATGAGGAACCTGTTTGACCGAGGTGAATATCTTGCACATGAATGCTTGTTCGACATACCATTCAGTAACCACTTTCTTCTCTTCAACACCCGCGTTGTAGACTTGGTGCTACAGTCAACATACAACTCGGAACATAGCAAGGGGAATTGCTCACAGAATCTGTAGTGATGTGCCAGATTGAAAAAGATATACTTTTGGTCCCGATTAAAGGCCATTAGATCTTCATCTGTATCCTTCCAGAAAATGTAGCAGGCTTTAGAGGCTTCTCGGCCAAACACATGGGTCAGGTCGGAGATGAGCTTGGCAAATTCTTGGATAGCAGGCTGTGGTGGCTGTTGACACAGGGCATCCTCTACTCGAGTTGGTTTGGATAGCCAAATGGGTTATTCTCGGAGATACTCACGTGCCAAAAAGAACTTCATTTGTGTCCTTTCGTCTTGTAAGTCCCCTAGGTTTTGACTCAGTCACCAAATCAAGGCTCAAATGACAGATTTAAGGACGAACTTCTCTCTTTAAGCACGGTGGAATGGGCCTGTTTGCAATGGCTGTTGTGCTTCTTGAAATTGATGGGGTTTGGTTGACAGGGTGCACTGAAATCAGGAGACTGGCCATCTGAGTCTAACACACCCCACAATCCGATTGCTTTTTGCATGTCTATCAGCAGGAACATCAATTATACCTCGGAGAAAGAGCATGAACATTCTTACCTTCTTCTGGAGGTATTGTTTTCTGGTTGGTAATCCTAATCCTCAAGAACTTCGGGATAAGCGCCCCAAGCGGCCTTGCCAGATGCGAAGGCACTGGAATCTCAAGTCTGACCTTCTTCTTGGGCTCCACTGGCAGGAACAAATTATAATCAGATTGAAGCGTCGCACCATCAACAATGTCACCTTTTGTATCAGGAGCACTTGGCGGCAATTCGGACTTCGTCTCACTGCCATAGTAGCCTTCGAGACTCTCGTCACCCATCGCAAGCAACGAGGCCAAGAGCAGCACATCATTGGGCCCAAAGGTTTTGAGCAACACACGACAAAGTGCCACAGCTATGCTTTGTGGAAGTTAGCACGTGTCATGGTATTCGG
The DNA here is from genome assembly GCA_038090935.1 of Hortiboletus campestris. Taxonomy (NCBI): domain Eukaryota; kingdom Fungi; phylum Basidiomycota; class Agaricomycetes; order Boletales; family Boletaceae; genus Hortiboletus; species Hortiboletus campestris. The sequence goes on along the minus strand of JBBPNN010000852.1, from coordinate 3,753 downwards.
AAAGGACATACTCATTGCGCAGATCTACGGACTCACTAGAGCCTTTGGCCACCCAGAGGGTATACGACTCGCCGAACTCGAAACCTGCCTTGACTTGAACGGGCTTAGTCTCCCTAACCCTCACATCCGCGCCGTCAGCCAAAATTCCAAATGGTGGCGCAAACGTTTTCTTCATTGTAAGGGTCTTACAGGTCCTCACCACAAAATTGGGCGAGCCTTCGTTGTAAAACGAAACATCGGTCTTTTCGATTTTGTCTCGCTGGCGCAAGAAGCATCCGATGCGTCGGATGATTTGGTCACCGTTGAACGGTGAGTTATACTTGCTGTTGGAGCCAGCGGGGTCGATATCATGCCGCACATACGTCCCAAGAAACTGTGAGCCCATTTTATGGTACATCTCTATGACAAAGATGGGTCAACTGATGACGAACATCGGAACTAGCACACCTACTTTCAATCGTACTGTCTTTGGGGGCCAAAAAAACATTGCCACCAAAGTCACGACTTTCCCAGTCACCTATCACCACTTGGTGTGCGGGTAAAAGTTTGCCACCATCCCCGTGCCGCCAGAAAGCAAGAAACATTGGAGCTCCCTGCATGACTTTCTTGTCGTCCTCAGATACCGAATCGAGTCGTGAGGCGATCGTACGCAAGTCCTCGAGGTAACTGACGAAGTATGAGTCATCTCACATGTCGCCGATAATCGACTCACAGATTAGTATTATTCCCAAGGGCATTCAGGTATCTCTGAGGGTTCTCCACTATCTTCCTGATGATATCTGATGCGTCGGGTGACTTCTTGGCGCAACAGGATTCTAGGAAACTATTCCCATTCTGACCGAAATCGACAAATGGAAAGATGCTACGATAGTGCTCATGCTCCTCCGTGTTGGGTGACGTGATGAAGCACTCATTCGGGGGGAAGTACTCGATGGGTGATGGTTTGGGTGATGGCTCGGAAGACGAAGGCCCTGGACTCTTCACGGGTACGAAGGGGATTATCGACAATTGTTCGCGCAGCTTGGGGATGGGAAGTTCTTTATGATCATGGTCAGATTCACATTCGAGCATGTAACACGAGACATACTTCCGTATAGGTATAAATGTTCGAACCAGATGGCGGCAGTATCTAGGTCTGGTAATGTGCGTTCTGGAGTCTTGAAATATTCGATAATCGTCTCAACGGACGGGTCTTCCTGGACCCCTAGTCTCGAGAGGTCGCGACGCAAAGCTTCGGAAGCTTGTTTGAAGCCTAGTTTCTCCCACATGGGCGATGCAAACACCTGTAAAGACATATTAGCGACTTCGCGCATCTGGAACCACACGTTGCGTCACCTCGTTCGGACGGGCACGTGACCCACCCTTGGTTGGGATAAAGGCAACATTAGCGAAGTCGTCGGGTTTGTAGGCATCGTAGAGTGTCTCGAGATTCGACAAGAGATATTGGAGTGCGGACCCCTGGACATCCGGTTGGTCCGAAGCCGCTAGCTCAATTATCTTGTTGAGGGTCGGATACTTCTGGATGCCCAAGGATTCAATGAACGATTCCACTGCGAATGAGCCAGGCGGGTCGACAGCGCCTTGTAGAGAGGTTATGCAATTACGCGCAAGCATCGGGAGTCCGAGTTTGCGTACGTCTTCGTTGGGAAAATGCAACTCAGTCGCAGACACCCGACCATGATCCTTTGAATAGAAAACTCTCTTCTTCTTCAACTCATTAACTTGCTGATCTGTCAACCTCCCCTCGTAAACGAAGACCAGAAATCTTAGAAAGCGATCGTTGGATTCTTCCGAAGCGGCAGTCTCTAACCTGCAGAATCTGTCACAGCGGGGCAGTAGATCCAGCGCCAATTTGGCATACCTTTCGACCATATCCTTCCATTCCATTATTGGACGCACGCGGAGGCGGATAAGCACCCTCTGTACATGTTCCTGGCTTACTAGCACGTACCGAGAACCTCCCTTATCTGCAACGTAGGTCGCAGGAATATTCAGAAAATCGTCCTCTTTGGCGACTGGGAGGTTCCGGCATATGTCAGCTTGGTCGAAGTATGAACCGGTCGGCAAGCCCAGTCCCATACTGGTGGGAATACATTTTATATCCTTCACGAGGTCAGCGGCCTGATTCCACTGTTGCAGAGTCAACTCTTCCACTAGTGCGAATTGGACAAGGACGCGTGAGACTCGGAAGCCCACGTCTGGGTCCCCGTTCAGGGGAAACTGTCGTACTTGGGCACAGGCGTATTTAAGCCAATTGAGAAGCGGGAGTTGAGCCCAACCGAAGCACTCGACGGCATCCCTGGTAGGCACACCGGCCGGCGTCGCTTCGATGTAGATGTTGTCCGGAGGGGAAAGGTCGCCAGGTAAGGGAAAGAATGTAAAGTATTTGATGTTCTTGAGCGCGATCTTGACCCCGAGGCTCGAGAGTAGAACACCCCGGGAGGCAAATTCCTTGCAGAATTTCTCTCTCGCATCTTTGGCTTCGGCAGACGAAAGTTCAAGCCTCTTGACGTCTTCCCACCAACCAAAGAATGACTTCATTGTATCCGGCGGGACTCCAGTTTCAAACTCGCGTACGATGTCTCCGAACTTGAACTTCGGGATTTTGTATCGGTCGATGATCTGGGGTTTTTGGCGTTCGTCGACACCCTTGTGAAGTATCCGATATCTCTTGAGGAATGACAGGTTGTCGTTGCTTTGACGAAATTGTGAGTCCGACGCGCATGAGATCCCATCGTCAGACACAACGGGAAGCGGCGACTTCAGCTCGTGGCAACAAGAGAAAAAAGCGTCTTGCAGAATCCGCGACACTCCGCTATGCGGTAAAGTAGAACCAAAAGCGAAGCGCGCCATCGTGCACAACCCCAGTTGCGTGGCAAGCTTATCCTTGGATTTGGCAATGCGCATTTCTTCCTCGTAAATTATGCGTGCCAGAAACCCACCGACCCAAAGGACCTCGTTGTTCCAAGCTGTGGAGAACATCAGGCAATAAAGATGTTGACATCTTATATACATACATGCAACCTGCCCATTCCTGACCAACCAGTCAGTAGGTATTACGATGTACTGGTAGTAAACGTGCTTACGCTAAATCGATTGAACTACGTTCCATAGTAGGTAAGAAGTGCGCAGAAATGTGTAATCCGATGCCCGTTGTTTGATTGGTACTCTGACCCTGGATACGAAATGTAATGCTATGTCGACAGTCAAGAAGAAAACACTTACTATGAAGAGGCGACCGCTATACAGATCAGATGGCAAAATATAAACATATGCCAAACAATGAATTGAAAGTACGTGCCTCTCGTTCCCAGGGACAATGCCGTGTGGTTCAGAGAAAAGGCATGCAAGATGTTTCGCCTTGTGTAAGTGCGAGGTATTGATACGGGCCAAGGAATCATGTTGTTCAGAATTAAACTAGAATGAAAGTGGTTAACAGCGGCGAATCGTTAGAATGAAGACTCCATACATAGACAGCCTTGCATTTAAAGGAGGATGGAAGCGATTTCATGCTCGATTCCACACCTTTCTTCATCTCCGAGTCCGGGTGCAGATTAACGCAGGTCGTCGCCGTATACATGTCATGCGTGATGGTGTTCTCCTGCAGTATAACCTCAACACTTTGAGGGGTAGGTGTTGGATAACCTTCTGCAGAACGCCCAGAGCGTTCAACCAAGGTATCGGCAGTATCGACAAGGGGCAACAATGTCGTCGAACTCGAAGCGAACGCCCATTCCGCGGCATCGATCCTGA
>JBBPNN010000851.1:0-14909 GCA_038090935.1 Hortiboletus campestris | reverse complement strand
AGAGGGGAGTTGAGCGATACGTGTTGGGTGCTGGTGCGAATGAGTGGAGGGCGATGTCGGGCCAAATGATTGCTTACAAACATGCCCGAATAAGGCAAGTGAGTATGTTGGGCGCCTGTGAACCACAACGGGGACGCTGGGGAGGATGGATGGATGTTTGGATGACGAAAGTCAAGTTCCACAGAAAAGAAATTGCTGTACATACCATCGACTCCGAGCGAAGAAACCAAGGGTGAAAAAACTGGAGTCGGAACAATGGGCTGTTGGGGTGAGGCAAGGCTCAGAGGTGTTAAGTGCGATTAAGTGGTGGTTTGGCGGAATAAAGTGAAATAAGCGCAGTCGCTCGAAAAATACACGCGCAACAGGTGCAAATTCTCGTCAATTTTGTAAATTTCGTGAATGGTTCGACGTCAGCGCTCCTGGAACAACTTTGCTCATCCGGGTCTCGCTCCATCTCTTCGATTCACGAGCTTCACTGGCAGTTCGTCCATACAGGTTCGCAAGACACAGTTTATCTGAATCCCTCCACATCCGAGTCGCTCGGGACTTGATCCCTCATCTAACGTGCTTCACTCCTGTCTATCCGAGTCCCGAGTCCTCGCTCGTTGCCATCGCCTTCCATCTCTCCATCTCCCCGTTCTTCGCTTCTTCCGTCTCTCCATCTCCCCTTTCTCCACTTCTTCCGCCTCTCCATCTCAAGCTTCATTTTCAGTCACCTACCATTTACAAGACCGCTGCGTCTCGCAAAAGTTCAGGTCAGTATTCCCCCGCACCGCGCAGACAGTCTCACTGCGCTTTTTTTTTTCGTCCGCTGCCACATCGCAGACCCCTCCCCGACCTGCGCGAGACCACCGTGTCTTGCGAACACTCATATTCCCCATCGTGCGTTGCATTCTTTTCCTTCCGTCCTTTCGTTGCACTGCACCATCCCTGACCTGCACGGGATCACCACGTCCGGCGAACGCCCGTGCCCCCTCGCGTTTCATTTTTCTTTCTTTTCGGTGCGCTGCCCCGCTCCCAATGCCTCGCCTCCCTGCGTGCCCGCCTGTGCTCGTGGCGGTGCAATCCGGGATTCTCCGAGGTGAGACCCATTCACGCAAACACAAGCACCGCATGTGAATTTTTCTGATTAGACATACTTGTCGTCGTCATTGAGTTAGTCTCGTGACCAGCCGTTTTTGGACACGTGGTTGAAACCCAGTGCAGCGGCGTCATCGGGAGATCCCGTAGACCGCCTGTGTCAGCCTGTGTCAAAGTCGCCAAGCGATAACTGTGCTGCAGATAGGCTCATCACAGCTCGACACTCTTCGATCCATCCCGACACAGCGGGGTGAGTGCCTCTTGGACAATCTCTTCCTCCACAAGGCTCTCGAGGTGCGTACGACCGCGAGACGACGATTCCTAGAAAAAGTCCGCTCTTCATATTCATATGCTTCCGAGAGAGCCCCAGACTATACTGGCACAACTCGAGAACATGTTGTAATGCAAAAAACACAAACAAACATTAAATGTCATACGTGCTGCTGTGGTGGCTGCTGCTGTGAGTGCGTCAGCGCTCTGCTCGTGTCGCGGTATCCCAAGTCGCAATATTGCGGGGTAGTGCAGGGTGCGATGTATAAGCGATCAGTCGTTAAGCTCTAACCGAACAGATTCGAGGTTTTGGCAAGTGGAGGAATGCTGTGATACCGCAGTTTGCCAATACCAATTACACAACAAATCGATCTTGAGTTATTCCAAGTGTACGCACATAGGGACGAGAAAAAAGAGGTATCATAATTCAAGAACCGGTCGCTCTGCCAGGCCACACCCAATCTCATTTCATTCGCACACCGATGTAACCACGTTCCCGTGCTGGGATCTCTCGATCTGCCATCAAATGCAGCAAAACGGACAACGTGCAAAGATAAGAGCCGGGGATTGGTATGAGCGAGGATGTTGCGGTACTTGGTAGGTACCCTGGCATGTAAATACCATGCCGGGGTAGACCATGTCATAATCTCTTCCTGTGTGCAGTATGATGTCCAGCCACGCAAGAACTCCACGTTCACCAATAGGTAACTGAGGACACGTCATTCATATCGTAGTATTATGGTGATCTAATATCATATCTGGGGATCATGCGGTAGGTTCATGGCCGATTCTTCGGACGTTCAAACTCTCAGAACCTTCAGTCGATAATATGGCTGATCCATCAACTAATTGAAGCTGTCAGGTGAGCGGCAAATGAAGTAAGGTATCTGACCTCAACTCACCTTCAATCTCGTTTCCGGAAAAACAAACGGAGAAGATTCCTCAACCGTGACAACTTCAGCTCCTGCATTTGGTGCAACTTGTCGTCAATTTGCACCCGCAACTCATTATACTCTATCTGAAGCCCCGCTAACACGCTCGCATCTGAAGCGGCCTTCCTCTCTTTGTCGATCCTTTGTAGAAGCGCTGTTTGTTTTTCGACTAGCTTCTCAAGCTGAGAATACAGTTCTTGCCCAGCTTCAGTTTCCTTGAGCTCCTTCTTCAGATCAGTCATTTCTTCTTGAAGTAGCAGCGCTTTGCGACCGGCCTCCTTGTCAAGGATCCGCCGAATAATATTTTTCGGGGAGTCATCGTCGCTCCTGCAGCAATCTGTCTGGGCTCCTTGATCAATCATTGCCTTCCAATAATCCCTCTTCAGCTCTTCCAACCTCCCCTCGCCGGTGCTTTTGTTAACTTCATCCCACATTGTTGTAGTGAGATATACCTTCTCTAGAGCGTCTCTTCCGCACAGCTTTCGGAATACTCGGAGGTTCTTCAGCGGTGTACCGGCCATGCGGTTGTCGGTTATCCGATGGAGATACAAAATCCCAGACAGGAGTTTCTGCTTCTTGTAACTGCGGGAATGAGGACAGAGGTGAAAAACGTAAGCCAGTAAACATCATGAATTACCTTGAGTTGAGCCAATCGGAAATCATGTCCAAGATGTCGAGATCAGATTTATATGTATCGTCAAATCCTGGTGTATCCACCAAGACTACGTGTCGCCCACTCTCCTGGTCCCAATATCTGATAGCAACGACATGGCTTGTGAAAGATCTCAACGTATGGCCTACTCCCTGAGTGTCACGCCCACTCGCAAGCCGTACGAACTGAGGTCACGTCAGTGACCAAATTCCATTACTCGCTGTTTGTCTCACCGTGCTCTTTCCGGAGCCTGTTGGACCCATGACACTTGAGGATACTAAGTCAGACATTTCACGGTCGAGAGTTGTATCACGTACGCTATTACGATATCATCCGTTTCCAGGTCCTCTATGCCCACTGTCGCAGCAGGTTCTTCGGAAACCTGAGAAGTTCCTTGAGCCGTCTCGGTGTACTCTGTGTCTTTAAGCTCCTTCTTCAGATCAGCCTTTTCCTCTTGAGGTAGCAGCGTTTTGCGACCGGCCTCCTTGTCAAGGATCCGCTCAATAATCCTCTTCGGGGAGTCATCGTCGCTCCTGCAACAATCTGTCTGGGCCCCTAGATCAATCATTGCCTTCCAATAATCTTTCCTCAGCTCTCCCAACCTCCTCTTTCCATCGAATTGATCCCACATTGTTGTAGTGAGATATACTTTCTCTAGAGCGTCTTTTCCGCACAGCTTTCGGAACACTCGGAGGTTCTTCATCGGTGTACCAGCTATGTCGTTGTCGGTTATCCGATGGAGATACAAAATCCCAGACAGGAGTATCTGCTTCTTGTAACTGCGAGAACAAGAACAGAGGTGAAAAACGCAAGTCAGTAAACAGTATGAATTACCTTGAGTTGAGCCAGTCAGAAATCATGTCCAAGATGTCGGATTGATACGTATCGTCGAATCCTGGAGTATCCACCAAGACTACGTGTCGCCCACTCTCCCGGTCCCAATATCTGATAGTAACGACGTGGCTTGTAAACGATTTCGACGTATGGCCTACTCCCTGAGTGTCACATCCACTCGCAAGGCGTACGAACTGAGGTCGCGTCAGCGACCAAATTCCACTACATGCTGTTTGTCTCTCACCGTGCTCTTGCCAGAGCCTGTTGGACCCATGACACTTGAGGATATCAAATCAGACATTTCACCGTCGAGAGTTGAATCACGTACGCTATCACGATATCATCTGTTTCCAGGTCTCCTACAGCCATTTCTTCTTGAAGTGGGAGCGCTTTGCGACCGACCTCCTTGTCAAGAATCCGCCGAATAATCTTCTTCGCGGAGTCATCATCGCTCCTGAAGCGTTCTGTCTGGGCTCCTTGATCAATCAGTGTCTTCCAACAATCCTTCTCCAGCCCTTCTAACCTCTTCTCGCCGACGCTAAGTTCATCCCACATTGTTGTAGTGAAATATACCTTCTCTAGATCATCTCTTCCGCACAGCTTTCTGAATACTCGGAGGTTCTTCAGCGGTGTACCAGCTATGTCGTTGTCCATTATCCGATGGAGATACAAAATCCCAGACAGGAGTATCTGCTTCTTGTAACTGCGAGAACAAGGACAGAGGTGAAAAACGCAAGTCAGTAAACAATATGAATTACCTTGAGTTGAGCCAGTCGGAAATCATGTCCAAGATGTCGGATTGATACGCATCGTCAAATCCTGGTGCATCCACCAAGACTACATGTCGCCCACTCCCCTTGTCCCAGTATCTGATAGTACAGACGTGGCTTGTGGATGATTTCGACGTATGGCCTACTCCCTGAGTGTCACATCCACTCGCAAGGCGTACGAACTGAGGTCGCGTCAGCGACCAAATTCCACTACATGCTGTTTGTCTCACCGTGCTCTTGCCAGAGCCTGTTGGACCCATGACACTTGAGGATATCAAGTCAGACATTTCACGGCCGAGAGTTGTATCGCGTACGCTATTACGATATCATCTGCTTCCAGGTCCCCTATGCTCACCGTCGCAGGAGGTTCTCCGGAAACCTGGGAAGGTCCTTGAGCTGTCTCGAGGTGCTTCGTGTCTAACTCAGGTTGTCGTTCTGTGTTAGCCTGGGGCGGAGGGTACACCGTCGCAAGGTCTTTTTTGTTTCCTCCCTGGGCTAGGTCATTTAGCTTCGACAAGATAGCCTAGTAGGAGGCGTTGAACTGGCATTTCCTGAAAGAGTAGTGAGTAATGAGAAACGTTACTGACTTTCATTTTCATTTTTTTGCGTTGAGCCATTGTCTACACTCGATGCTAATGGGAGTGCGGATCAGAAGTCGCAAGATGGGCTGAGGGAGGTGTCAAATCTACCTTGAGTTGGATGGACCGTTCCTTCGTCTGTAGTAGCGGGGAGCTGGGAAGCAGAATGGTGCCAGGGCAGAGATATGATCGACAGCCAGACGTGGTATGCGTCACAGTGAACTCCAATGCATACCTCGTGGGCTGGCGGCGTATCTTCACGAGGGAGGTTCCGGGAATTGGAATGGTGCTGGCAGGGAATGACAGCTTGACAAAGGCCATCTAGAGTTCAAGGAGTAATGGTGCCGAAAGGCGTGGTACGTTACATCGAGGTAGGCGTGAGGCAGCCTCAAGTGTTTCATGACAAGAACTAATTCTACGAGTGGGAAGTTTGGGGTGGTCACTGGATATAAAGTTGGGCTACTCGGATTCCATCCTTGAAAGCTCGAAGCCCCAGATTTGACTGCTACTTGACCTAGCTGTCCAGATGAAACGCCCACTCGCGCGTTAAAGGTAGAAAAATTTATTACTGCTATGTACTGTGAACATTGTCGCAAACTGAAAAGCACCTCGCCACTACGCCATGTTACCCTTTTTTTTCCAGATGTGGAAGTCAAGTGGAAGTACTTATTAGTAATGGCACACGTTCCGACTTGGAGCTTATCTCTATCTACCCTATCACAATAAACCTCCTGAAATGGCGATCAGCATTCTAATGGTTTCCAAAACAGACTCCCAACAGGTCAGACGATTGATGGGATGGCCTGACGTGTACAGCGAGCAGGTGGTGACCCCACAATCTCACCTCCTCCCATACCCTCCCCCCAGGTTTTCCATACATTGACAAGCAGACACTACTACGACCCTTGACGGACCTCGTTAATACTTCGACAATATGGGGCTGTGGAATTTGATCCAGGGCCTACGTGGTCGGCGGATCCTATTAGGTGACGATGATATTGTAGTATTGTGTGTTTCCCGCAAGGTATTAGACTGGTTCCGTACTGACTTGCGATCCGTCATCCAGTGTGGTTGGCCCTTCGGGAAGCGGCAAGAGTTTGGTATGTCCTTCCTTTTCGTACCGAGTTTGAGTTTAATGGGCTCGCAGTTCGTAGAAGAAGTGACAAAGAGCGGTCTCATCAATGTTGGCAAAAACCTTGAACCCTGTACGGCGAGTGTACAGGCAATCAGATGCGAACTCGCTGATGAAGCGAAGACTGCTTTGAGGGACGCGACACGAAAGAATATTGTATTCGTAGACACGCCCTCGTTTCTTACTGGCCAAAACGATGGAGCGGCGGAGAAGGAAATGGAGAATTGGTTCAGCAAAACCACGTAAGATTTCCTTAGCGCATTCGACGTGACGAAAATCGACAATCTGTCTGTTCAGATCCAAGTCTACTCTTGTCGGGACCGTTTACATGCATAGAGTTGAAACCGACCCTGATCGCGAATATATTCAGCAGCACCTGGATACTTTTGCCTTTACTTTTCCGCGGAAGTTCAACGTCTCTCGCCCCCAGAGATTACGTGCCGTCTTCAGCTACGAAGGTGTAATTCCCGAATCTACTATCCAACTTCGCAGGGAGGCGTTCCGGAAGCAGCTACGTGCACTGCACCCGAGCCCGGGGGGGAAACTGAACTGGGATGCTACCTTCCATCCCGACCTTTTCAAAGCGGGTGAGCCTGAAACAGCTTGGCAAGCTGTGGTGGCACTTTTTACTCCCACTCAGGCCTGACTGAAGTGACCGGGAGGAACGACTGACAGTGGTACTGCGGGGACCTGGAACGTGCTCTAGTTTAGCCTCGATTCGGAGTACGGGGACTGCACACTCCACGTTGTATGGTCATGATTCATGAAATGCGCTATGACTCGCTACCACACATGTCATGACGGTTGTGGGCCACACTGTCAGTAATTCTGGATGCAACTAGTACCACTGAGTGGTCAACTTGGCTTGGTAACTCACAGAACATGAGGACACGCACGGTGCAGGGACGCCGGTCAGCAAGCATGGGTCCTGCAAGGCCGCACGGACTGCTACGATCAGAGGCAATCATAATCAATATCGATAGCTCGGCCTCCTGTTGATCGGTACAGCGACCCAGCTGGGATCCTTCCATCCTAGCTCAGGAAGATACATGCGGCGCAAACTTAACAAGTCATAACACAGGGATTACATATTCTGGGATTCAGAATATCATACTCCCGCTACGTTGGTAGTGGGTTTTTATTGATACGTCGAGCCATGGCATGCTGCGGCATTCATTGGTGTGCTCTAGTGTGACTGTCAGTGACTCCGAGTCACCGTAACTTATCCCTCAGGCCTGGACTAATTCAGGGCATCATAGCGCTGACAGACGCAGCACTATAGCCTGACTCGAAGATTTGAATTGATCATGGTCAACCTGCCAGCCAGTGGGAAACTTGACTAATACACGCCTTGCTCCGAGCTCCTGCGGCGTGTCGTGGTCAAACCCTAACTCCTGATAGGCCCGGGAACCACAGCGGGTAGGTGAGGCAAGAGTGCCTGGTGTGCACCACTAACCCAGCATCAACACAGGATTCAGGTGTTGACTGAATTCTCTCTTCCGATCCCATTCAAGTACGTTCAGTAGAGCGAGTTGTATCCTTGGGTGCTCTTTTAGGCCATGCAGATGCACAATTTGACACGATTGCTTGCTGATTTGTGGAACAAAATCAGGCGAGACTCGTCTGCCCCTGCACTGTCTATATCTGAAGACGATGTCGTAGTATTGTACGTTCAACGCCATCATAGTTCCCATCTCGGATCCCTTACCATGAGTCGTCTAACAGTGTAGTGGGACCTACAGGATCCGGCAAAAGTTGGGTACGTGCGAGGCGAATTCCCCTTGTACCTGGTCTCGTCTCAGCTCCATCTCAGTTTATCAGAGAAGCAACAAAAAGTGGATTGGTTAAAACCAACAGAGACTACCATCCCTTCACTACAGAGGTTCAAGCGATTCGATGTGAACTGACTGATGAAGCAAAGGTGATCCTGAAAAGAGAGGGGCTAAAGAGCATCGTATTCATCGATACCCCTTCTTTCCTCACTGAATACGACCATATCAATGCACGAGACAAGATCAGGGAATGGAGAGACCGGACAGAGTGAGACTTCCTATACTTGTTCCCTAGGATGTGAAGCCGATAGTCCCTCAGATACAATCCCAAATATCTGGGGATGATTTACATGCATCGAATCGAAACCGACCCTGCGCATGAACCTATCCACAACCACCTACGGGAATTCACCGGTATTCCTGGGATCAGTGAAGGTTATCTCCCATTACGGCTCCACATCGTCATAAGCTATGACAAGACTTCAAGCAACATTTCCGACTCCAAGATCACGGAGCGCAGATCCGAGCTTTCTACTCGGATGGAATCGCTAAAGTCCATTGGTAAATGGCAGCCCTCGATGAACCAGGAGCTTTTCCAGGGAGATCCCGAAGTAGCATGGAGAGCTGTAGAGGAACTTTTTAGAACTGACTAGCAGCCACTGTCACCGGCGGCTTGTAGTACTTGGTCTTCGAAATCATAGTTTCATTAGTTTCATTTTCACTGGCAACTTCTATAATTATTTTGAATGATGAGACTTCGTACTAACAGAATGTAGCAGAATACAAGTGATAACATTGTATGTTTAAAATTGTGTATGCATATTATAAGCATCATAGCGTTAAAGTAGCCTTGTTCTGGCAACCAGCACCCCCAGGCCACAGGCGGTGTTTCGATAGCACGGGTGCTACGACCCAGGAGTCTGGACCACCAGTTACCGCGAGGGTTGACTCGTGGAAGCGGATGGCTGTCCGTTTTCCTGTGACTCTTCACGAGGAACGGCTGACATCCCACATCCACATTGCCGCTGCCGCAAAGATCAGGTAATGTTCCAGTAATTCTAAGAAGTGGGCACACCGATGCTGCACTATTACATAGCGCAGTCAGCTGATCTTCGAGCCGTGCGATAGCCTGACTATTGTTTATGGCGAGCTTAACCTATTTTATACCATTAGTGAGAGATCAAGTCCAGGTATTGAATGTGATCGTACTCCAAGCTTATCGTAGACCGCTTTAATCGAAGAGGTGCACGCCGTGATCGCCTGGATATCCGCATCGTGTAGCAAGAAGCGAGAGAAACGGCTTCTACTCGAAATCTTGGTCACGACCTTTCGAAGATTGTTGAGCTCCCTAAAGTGATGGTAAGTATGCGTGTCTCCCTTTCGTAGCCGCTGCTCGAAGTTACTTACATTTGAAAAAAGCTCAATGTTCTCTTCATATCTTTCGATAGCTTTGATCCCACCGCATATTGTGTGATTTCCTCGAGTAGCCATCCAGAGCTCTCTATCACTTGATTGATTGTATGATGTGTGCCACCCATTTCCTTGGAAAGCTCTAAGGCCGACGCCCGACTGTCAACAGTAGGGAACTGACCTCGATCAGTTGAGCTATGTGCAAGGCAGTCCCGATTACTCCTCGAAGCATGGGGATATGGGCTATGTCCGCCATTTGATGGGCAAGCCTGAGAACTCTGATCGTAGCCAAGAGTGTATGGCGGTGGCTGCTAGCGCTACAACCTGAAGAGGTGCTCTCACCTGGACTGGACGGGGGTGTCGAATTACGAGAGGTAATTCTCGAGCTACTTGTCGACGAAAGAACAGACCAGCTAGACTCAGAAGAGCTCGACCTGATCGAGGAGGACCTGCTTGGGAGGGCACGGAGCCGGAGGCCACCCGAGGGCTTTCTTGGACTGGCTGTCCGACGAGCCTTGTTTCGCAACTTTTCCCAGGCTTTTTTAAACTCTCCTGCAAGTTGGACGAGGGAACGGAGTAAAGTTTTTGCTGCTGTCGTCTCAGGAAGCGACAAGCCACGGTCAACCATTTCCTGCTGAATTTGCAGTGGAGTGCGCCTCTGGCGAGATACCTCCAAGTCTAAGCCATTGATAATCTCCCAGGCTGATTCGGGGGTGCCTTGAAAACGACAAGTGTGCGAACCGAGGCATATCATATCCTTCCAGAAGCTCGAGAGAAGCTCTTCTTCCCTCCTGGAACCAACCAATTGGTCTCCAACTTCGTCCCACATTGTTGTGACGAGGACAACATTCTTTAGGTTACTGTCACCGCACAAGTCCTTGAATACAGCCAGATTTCTCAGAGGGGTTCCTGCCATCCTGACGTCCGAGATGCGGTGGAGGTAAAGAAGACCAGAAAGCTTGATATTGTTGCGGTACCTGTGGGTGTTGAGTTAGGCGAAGCTTGACCACGCTCTGAGGCCCACTAACGTCTCCTTCAGCCAATTGGCTATAATCTTCAAGACCTGTGCGTCAGAAAGGACTGTGTCGTCGAATCCGGGGGTGTCTACCAAGACAATGTTCCGACGGCCGTCAGGATGGAGACACCGGATAGGGTGTACCGCTCGTGTCTGGGATCTCAAGTCGTTGCTTATCACGACCTCCATCCTCCCAGCCGCCTTGTTAACGAACTGTGAATGTCTCAGTCTTAAGAGGTGTAGAATCTCGAACCAATAACTCACTGAACTCTTTCCTGCACCCGTGAGCCCCATGACCCTAATGAAAGGTATGGTAAGCGACTCGAGTGAAGCGTAATTCTAGGAAAACAGACGCGATTACTATGTCATTTTCGTCGATGAGACCATGGTAGTTGCTTGATGTGGCATCACGAACAGTAGGCTGATGTGGAATGACAGATCCGGGGGAGTTCAGAGGATACAAGTGGCTCGAGGACGCGACATCGGATGCTGGGAGCGGGAGGGAAGCAACATTAAAGGTAGGAGAAAAGCTCTCTCCCACTATGTCTGTAGTCGGGGTTGTAGATGTAGGAATGCTTCCGTCTTTCGAGGAAGGGGTCGAGTCCTGGTCAGAAATCATATTCTGATTCCCAGTTAGAACGGACGACACAGGAAGATATGGCAGGAGTGCCGCGAGTGAGGGAAGCAAACCGGAGTTAAAGAGGCCATAAGAGTACCAGGCTGAGCACTCCACCCAAAGCGCCAAGATACGACCTTGAAATGACAGTCACAAGCGCTTTCCGCTTGTCGTTCATGAACAGCGTACGCCCAACGTCTGACATTGATGGGGCGATCAGCATGCCTCAACAGTAGGTGACACAAACACTGCATCCCCCGATCGTTTTACTCTCGTTTAGGCAATCCCTTGAGTATTAAATATTGAACCAACAAACGTGGAAGGAGCACAGCTGAGATTCAGGAGAAGCACGAACCCTAAGACCAAGATAGCCACCTATCACTCCCGCCAAAGTCGGATATTCGAGGAGGTCAGTTGCTGAACTTGACAAATATTCGATTTTGCTGCAGGAGTCCTACTAGTCAACGAATACGATCTAAAGGGTAAGGTTCAAGTTTGTAGCCACGCATCGCTGCACTACGGCGAAGGAGCATCCTGACTCCAGATTTGGACCCGCATGTTGCTCTCCACTTTCATGATTTCACACGCCAAGATGAAATGTGGATCAACTCGAGGATCAGCTCGTGTTCGCAGCCTGCCCAAAGTTAATCAACCCGCAGTATCCTGGCGCATATTACTTTTTTTGCACGCTCAGAACTACTCCTCGCTAATTCTTTGACTACCGCTGTTTTGAGCGCAGCCTGTGTCCGTTGAACAGTTGCCAGCATTTTCTCTCATCTAATCTCTGGTTTTGATTATCTAGCCCATCAGTCTCGTCTTTGGCCGGTCTCGACCCAGTCCAGTTAATTGCAAGCCCCCCGCAAGGCCCAATCATGTTCTCACCGAGTCGCTGGTTTCACTGGCAGCACATACACGCCTGATCGCAGGGAAGCGGCTGTAGCATCATGATGCACATGGTAGTGGAGGCTTGGCGCTTGATAAGTAATAGAATGTGGAGAAACAAATATCCATTTCTTCCTGACCGTATCCTGGATAATAAAATTCCTTCCACCTGTCATGATGGTGATCGTCTACCATGTGTCTCGAAATAGCTACTGTAAACCCCTTGCCCAGCGTGCCAGATGATTACATAAACGGGTACAAACATGCGTTTCGCATTGTGGCGGGTTCACCCTTCACATACGTTTATGGGAATGGAATTAAATTGATAAGTTCTCATGTTGTGAAAGAGGTTTGGCACGAAGAACTGTGCAAGGGTATACCACTCAGCGCGGCCCCTCCATTCTCTCCACTCGGCCACGTCCACTGTCGACAACTCTTCCAAAAACATCATGTTCAAAAACAGCTTCAAGACGGATCCAGAGGACTTCGTTATTGTGTGAGTATTCTCGTCCAGGGCTCTCACCACTGTCTGAAGCAATTCTGCAAACTTGAGTATTATGGGCCCAACGGGATCCGGGAAGACCAATGTGAGTGTGTTCCTAGTACCCCTGACATGGAACTCTCAGGTTGAGATTGGTCAGTTCATCAACCACCTCACCGGGAATGCCGAGCAACGCAGAGCGGGTAACCTCGGGTCCGATACCAAGAGTGTCACTCCATACCCTATCTCGTACCAGGACCCTATCTCATACCAGAGTCTCCGTCTTGTGTTGGTCGACACGCCGGGCTTCGACGATACCTATCGGTCAGATACTCAGATCTTAAAGATAATTGCTGACTGGCTCATAAAAAAGTATGTCACATTCTGAACATTTTCTAACTCCTCCCCCCACTCACCATATACAAAGGTATCCAGATGGCACCACGCTCAAAATCGCTGGGATAATCTATTTCCACAGAATCACCGACAATCGTATGTCTGGTTCTGCTCTCAAGAATCTCGAGATGTTTGGTCAGCTTTGCGGCAGAGTACCCCTACCCCGGACGCGTCTAGTCACGACCATGTGGGACGTCGTGAAAGATCAAGCAGTGGCAGTACACAGGGAGACCCAGCTCAGGAGCGACTTTTGGCAGACGTTGACAGCTCGAGGTGCCACCACTGCGCGGTTCTGCAATACACGCCCTTCTGCATTGGATATCGTAGGAAGTTTGCTCAGTATGGAAAAAGATGGAGACCTACTCCTGCAGGAAGAGCTTGTCGAACAGCAGATGCGCCTAAATGAGACAGCGGCAGGCAAGGTTCTATATAGTCGACTCCAGAAGCTCCTTGTAGAGCAGAGAAGGATGCTTCAGGAGCTCGCAGAGGAGGCAAAGCTGCAGAACAATCCAGCTTTGGCAAAGAGTCTGCAGGAGGAATACGATAAAATCGACGTACAGCTACAGAAGACGTTCGAGGAAATCAAGGAAATGAAGATCCCACTCTCCAGGCGTATTCTCCTGTGGCTGTTCAAACGGAAATCCCGCGCAGTAAGTCTGGCTCGTTGTCCCGCTCCAATGTGGTTCTGATCGAATACTATGTCTTATAGAAAGCTGTTGCGCTGGATTATCCGCAAGTGTAGTCCCTCGTGCTTTGTTAGCCTCGTCACTCGGTATCAGTCACCCTCTATGACCCCATCTTCTACCCGCTACAGTCATAGGTTCCGACACACCCGCGATTCCGAAATGGTCTGTACTATCCCCCCAGGCTTCGGTAGTTCATACCTGTATTCCTGGCCAGACTTGGCCATCGCAAACACAGTTGTGTGCCTGAGTGTCCGAGTGACGAGTAACGCTAGTTCCTTGCGGTAGCTGCAAGTTCTAACTCAAGCCCGGCATTAAGGGCACTGTGGAAGGAAGAACACTGGGTCAGACTAGTAGGTTTGAGCATGAAATGGGGGAGACTCGTCATACCGTGACCCAGGGTTCCCCCACGTTTGGATGGCACATGATACCCACGAGTCATGCGGCGGCTGGGCAAATTTCTCGCTGTCGAACCAAAAAAAGGTCCAGTGCTGTTGTAGCGCCAGAAGCCACTGGCTCGCTTTGGTTACGACGCTCGTGTCAATGAGATCGCTGCAACGCTTGGTTTCACAAAAGCGTCGCCCAAGAAGTGTACGAGCAGGTCAGCAATCTTGGGCAATTGGAGGAGGTCCCCCATGGCGTGCAGGAGGCAGCAAAACAATGTAGGGAAACCAGGGTCAGAAAGTTGGATGCCGGTGATGATCTTGACAGATTCTGAGCCTCAGAATGTGAGGCTTTATTAATAAATTCAACTTGAATCTGATGGCACAACTCGGGGTGGACAAATTCACTGTTGTATTCCATAATTGCAGACTCACTACACCTAGTATGTCTTCCAAATCAGCTTGCCGCCGTGAAACCGGTCGTTTCGCGCGTGTTACTTGAGAGTTCCACTTGCTCTTGGTGACCAATTTTCCGGACTGTTTGTGCGGCTAGTACGAACCGTGTTTCGGATGGACATGACCTCCAACCAACGAAAGCGTTGGGGGTTCACAATCAGTTCACAATGTCACAATGTTGGACTTGATAATGATCGGTACCCAATCAGTACGATCCATCTGGTCCTCCAGCGACCTGTCCAATCCTCACGACCTCCCATAGAGACCACTCTTGGCGATGATCTAGAAAGAAAAGAAACGCAAAACGTTACGATTCTCACCGCGCCCACATCAAATAAATCACTGCGCACCAATTCACAAACTTGAACGTATTTCGATTTCGCATACCCCGACCTGACAGCCATAGATGAGTCCCTTTTGTGCAATTCCAGGCTTATGCTGTGCCGATGGGGGACGTAAATACGAAGCGGGGGAAAAAACCACCATCACCAAACACTGGCACCCCTAGGACCCCGTCAAGAAAAACCCAAAACCCCCCCTCCCCGCCCCATAGAACGAGGAGTATCC
>JBBPNN010000850.1:0-14916 GCA_038090935.1 Hortiboletus campestris | reverse complement strand
TATCCTGTATAGTTGACACAGTTGTCCGCCTTCAATCCACCCTTCAGCCGGAACAATGGGCACAAGAGATATTGGGATTTCTACGTGAACGCGAGCCAGACGAAGTCAAGGCGGAGCTCAAACCAACCTTGGACCTTGCCACTGAATATTTGAATCATCTTCTCATTGCTAGTATGTTCCAACATCCACTGGTTGACTTATGCCTAATGCCAGTTCGCCCAGCTCGAAATCCAGGGGGTAAAAAGACGCCACAGGAGTCCACACATCCTACCCCAGATATCGTCCGTTTACGTAGCATCAAAGAGCTGCTGGATGATGCGACAATCAACAGAAAACAATCTGCATTAAAAACACTGGCGAGTGAATTCCTCTGATAGGCCATGATAATCAGTTGAAACTATCTTCGAAGGTTTACAGACGGGACGGATATCATTGCCCTCTCACCGGCTACTCTTTCAAATCACCCGGACGTTATGTGAACCCTAGATGTGCGCATATACTACCATTTTCTTTCCATGATAAGGTGCGCAGAGGGCAAATGTTGTAGTGCTCTCCGTTTTCTAAAACCTGCTAGCCCGTCACGTTGAGTGCATTGGAAGCCTTCACGGGTCGTGCAATCACCGCCGACATCGTTCGTGAAAAGATAAATCATCCTTCTAATGCATTCAACGCAGAGAACAACGCTCATGAGTCGTTCGATCAGCTCGCGTGGGGAATCCAGGCCCTGCAACAGTCTGGCGGAGAGGTAAGCCATATTATTTTCTATGGATTCTACTCTCTGAATTCTCTCTCGACAGTACAAATACGTCTTCCGTGTGGTCCGCGATGGGTATGCGGCTACAGTACGCCTCGAAGATGGAGATGAAATTGAATTTCGCAAGGGAGAGAATGGTCAGATGATTGATGCACCCGACCCGTCATTTTGCAATCTGAAACTTGCGATTGCGCGTGTCATGTATGCCTCTGGGGCATCTGGTCTCATTGATGAAGTCTATGGTGATGACGATGACGATGAGGCCATCGTAAATCAGCCTGTGTACCTGGGTGGGTCGTTTGTTTCAGATGATACTCTTTTCCGTAGACTCTACGACCGCCTGCCTGATTCCTAGAATGTCTGCTGTCTATGCGAAGTCATTATTTTCCAGCGAGCAATGTGGCTAGTCATGTCCGACGGTGAGAAGATCTAGATATATTGTTTCCATCACTGCTATCTCATAACCACCACCTATGCTAAATTTTTTGTGAGTCGTTCCTCAACTTGAGAAGCGATATTATTTTCGTGACCGAATTGACAGGTCCCGGGCCGTCCGGAGCGTGGTTCATGGCCCGGATGTTAGATTACTAGGATGACATTTCACCGTCGTCATTACCAAGTTCCGCGGTATTGCCTTTTTCGCCCGGTCAATGAATGACCTAGGGACTCTAGTATACCCTGATTGCTAGGATGCTGATGCTCCATATATTATAATTGGTGCCGATGGCTGCTACATTAGGTTGGCAATTTGGGGACCTGCTAATTGAGTTGAAGGTAAGGGGATATATTGTAATTATGTGCAGGATTGAACCGCTGAATTAGACTGCTAGTGCCGTCGGACTGAGGTGTTACGATTCCCTGAGTGCGTTTCGCTCTCTGTCAGAGGGACGACTTGGTGAAGTGCGATGGCGATCAGGAAGAACATGGGTCGTGGGCGAAAGCGTGGTGTAAGACTATGGAACATTGAAGGAGTGACAGGCATCGTACGGTGCAGTCGTCTGATAACCAACAAACTCGTGCATCTACCCAACTTTGGCGATCATCAAGTGACCAAATTCCGCGCGTCCGTCCCTTGCGATTGTCATGCGCCGACTGATGCATTTATGCTTCAAGTTGGTAGATCATGCCCGCTCCTGCAACGAGATCAAAACCCCTCAAGGTCGTTGTGATGGTAATCGAACATCAGGCTCATGTTCTCTCGGAAGGGGCGTTCCGGATGGTATGGCGAATGAGCGAGCTGCTCGTCAAGCACGTCTCGCGAGAGACGTTGGCGTCGGAGGGCGGAGCGGACTGGAACTGGTTCCGTAACTCTGACCGATGTGGGTTGGCTGGAACGACAGATCGTTCATCCCAAGGAGTACATCGAGCTCACGGTGATCATGAATCCTCGATTCGAGCATGGAAAGGCTGGATTAAAACGCTGAGCGACCTAGCACGGAAACCAAAAAAAAGTGGTGTTCACAGACTTGACGGTGTCGTTGAAATCATGATGGCTTTCAAAGATTGACGCAATGCTGTCGGAGTCGTATCGGTCCCTTGCAGTGGGAGCTGCAATTCAAGTCGTCGCCGCTGTTGGAGCGCAGTAAGTCTCAACATGGCCTGGTTGCACAAATGAACGCACCGCAGTCGACTTGTCCCGTTGTCCATGGGCGCACTGCCCGGCACACTGGGTACAACGAAAGGATGATATATGTCACATGCCAAAGCAATGGGAAACAATTACAAGATATCTAGCGTCCGTATCTTCTGTGCGAGATAGCGCGGTGAAATGGTCGCGAGTAATTGCACAACAATGGGATGATCAGAGGCAACACGCTTGTATTCATTGTAGGATAGAGAAACGAGCAACAGCGCGCCAAAAGGCTGTCTGAGACGCACGAACAGTCGCAACGCCCTGGTAAGTTTGTCGAGTTGTGAGGCATGGCGTGAAGAGAAGACAGCATATGATGACGAGGGAGAGCGCGCATCGGTGGATGGAGCATCTGAATTGCCATCCCCGCCGCCGTCCCCGTCAGCTGGGGTGAGCAGTTCGGCGTCATCATCCATAAGATCCTCATATGGAGGCGCGGGATCAAGAAGACACTGGAGCCATGGATGCACGAGCACCAGATTGCCCAGGCCAGACAAGTCCTCCGTCGTCTTGATCTCGACGCCCCAAAACGTAGATGTCACTGTGTGATAAACACGCTGAGGGGAATCACCACTTGCGACCAATGGACCCCCCAGTGGAAACATGATACAAGATAAGCTCAACCGGCGGCTGGCGAGACGCGGGGATGAGAGAACGACAACTCGATCGTATAACATGATAGCCGACTCGGCGATGTTTGACGATGTCCATAGTTCCGCCACCATTGCGTCCATCTTGTCATCTTCGATTGGTGATGGAACATAGGGTGATGCTGGCTGGCGATACACGGAAATCTCCGCAGGAAGACAGCTGTTATAGTCCGACGCCATTCCCGTCCAGGCCAGAATGCTGACATCCCCCGACCGAGTCAACACTTCTTGCAAGAGGCGACCCACAGCCCGTTGTTGTCCCTCGCCATACGTGACTGGGATAGAGACGTCGAATATACCAAACAGCGAATAGGCCATATCCTCTTGCTTTGTAGCAATGCGCGTCGCAGCAAGACACAGTTTCTGTCGTACGTTGTCTGATCCCGGTCGAAGAGAAAGGAGGACGTGTATATCAGTGCCAGTCGCGCGCGCCATCTCTGCCATGATGGAAGACGAATCCTTGTGGTTGTACACGTTCTCGCCAGGAAGATAAGGCTTCCAATCTTCGGTGTAGAAACGGATGACCCGAGATGCAAAAAACTCTTGCAATGTCCATGCTCGCGTGTTCCACAGACTCCTCTCGAGAGCACCCAGCTCTGAGTCGGATCGTACACCCTTGAGGTGAATGATTGTGAGCGATGATTCGTGATACCATTGAAACATCGAGGTCAGGGATTCTTGAAGAACCGAGCCGTCTGCTTTGTTGATACAGCATGTATCACACCATGCCCAGAGAAACCCAGCTTCCCGCACGGTCGTACAGAACATCACCAACTTTAGGACTGTGGATGATTCTGCAAGTTTGTGTACTGATCCACGAAGGACGTCGTGAAACAGCGGTTCGGCTCCCTCCCAAGTATGGGAGAACGTGGCATATCGGAAGTATTCTTGGACGACTTGCCGGATGCGAGAGTGATCGAGTCTTGTCGTCGTGGACGCAACGAGTTCCACGAACTTTGGATCAGCTTCGAATTGATCCATACGCTCGCGTTGGTCACAAAGACGGCCGGTCTCCGTGTTAATGACGACCAGCGGAGCGTCCCGCTGAGTCCGCTTGACAGCGCTGCGAATAGCCGCTTTCGTCTGCGATGGGCTCACATAGTTTGTACGCAATTCTGCGACAGGTGGGCCACTCAGACAATGCTTTCATGTAAGATCGGAGAATATTTACCCCGAGTAACAGGATCGGCTGATTGTTCAAGCATCATGAGCATATCGTTATGTGCATCGATTGCTTCGGCGTAGCGGCGAGCGCCAAGCAGTGCTGCATGCTTTCTTTCGTGGCCAAATGAAGATGATGGACTGAGTTTGATCGCCTGGGATCGTATCGATTATGTGCGCCAGTGTAGATTAGGATAAACGTACCGCATCGGCATCCTGCAAGGAACCTTCCCATGATCCAATCCCAGCGCGTGCTTTGCTTCGCTTGGTCAACAAGTCTGTTGATAAAGGATGGAGGCTCAGAGCCGTGGAGTAATGGGCAACAGCGTCTTCGTATGACGCAGAGTCCATGGCGACATCTCCGTTCTGTTCTAATGCCTTCATACAGCGTAGTTTGAAGCCTGATGCACAATGTCAGGGTACCAAGGGTGAGGGGTGTTTGCGGCTGGAACCACCCACCAAGTTCCCATTCCGCACGCTCATCGCGCACGCGCACGTCCTCTGGTAGCTCGTTCTGTACTTGTCGGAAACACTCGACGGCCTCCGTGAGTCGACCATCCCGTTCTAGAATGTCGCAAATGACGCTGTAGACGACAAACCTCGGAATCTTGAACTAAACCGAAAGAGCGTTACCATCCATCTTCGAACCACTGCGGAGAGCATACCTTCCTTGCGGCACTCAATGCTTCGTCCACTGAGCCACTTTTCAATATCATGTTCGCCCACTTGGTTATGATAGCATTGGGGATTGAGGGACCGAGCGACAACGCAGTAGAGTAAGCTGCAACTGCTTCATCCCGCTCCCTGGCGTTCGACGCATCGTCTCCGACTCTCTCCAGTGCCATGATGCATCGGTGCGTAAACTCTGATGGAAGTGAGTAAATACTCTGTCGTAACGCGCGACGCCGAAACTCACTGGCAAGCCAGTCGATTATTAACTGGTTGGCCCTCACATCCTCGTTTAAGGTATTCGCAAACTCGAGAAGACATTCCGCAGCACCTTGTATGCGACCTTGAGCATACAGGGATTCACATTGACGCATCTGCTCGTGTGCGTGGTTTATCCGAATGAGACTACCGGCTTTGCGTTCAGTGTCGGCAAGTTGGACGCGGAGTTCTTGGTTGGTCTGTTCAAAATGTGCGATTCTGTCGCCTAGTGGGCATGGAGGTCAATGGAACATAGGTCTCGGTGGATATGGACGCACTTGAGCGTTCGTCGCGTGTGATGGTTTCGTCGAGGTGATCCTGATTGGCTGCGCGTTGAACTTCAATGGGCTTGTCGCGGAGTTCTTCGACGATTTTTTCGAGACGCGCGATTTTACTATCTAGTAGACGTGAATCAAGGCAATATGCGCGTCAGGGTAGCGGGCGACATACTCGAGCTCTCTTCTTGAGCGCGTAGCGACTGGATGAGGTCATCCCTCTCCTGGTGGATTTGTCGAGATGTGTCGCGCAGTTCCTGGATGGTTTTCTCGAGATTCGCTATTCTTTTGTCTGATGGACATGGGTATCAGAAACCGATATTAGGGTGCAAGTGAACGTACTTGAACTGTCGTCGACTTTTTGAACCTCTGTGTGCCGCATTTCCGGCGTGCAGGGAGTCTGCAACGGCAAATAGGGCAGTTTGCGATTACCAGTTTTTTTAATGAAGTACACTTACATTGTGAAAGTAGTGAGAAGGAAGGGTGCCACAGAGTGCCCGAAGGGTGATTCTCGTGTCTCCACAGGTTACAAGGTCGTAGTTTGAAGACATAGCCATGGACGCGACGTAGTGAGTGTACTTGATCACAGTCCCAATTTGTTTTTGGCTCGTTGTGTCCCAAAACGACACCGATGAACCAGCCGAGGCCGCGACGAATGTTCCGTTGTTTACCAGGACGACGCATGTGGGATTGTTGCTGCTGTGAATCTGCCATTTCGAGAGCGCGGTCCCGGTGGACACGTCGATATCGTGGACGTAGCCATCACGTGATAAGACGAATAGCTTGCTACTGTCGCTGACCCAGGCGAGGGACTAGTTCAACCACGAGTAGACTCTGACTGGGAAGTCAACGAGGAGGGTGCCATTCTGACTGTCATAGACCCGAACAGAGTCGCGATCCAATGTGGCCGTAGCGATGAGGCGTCCGTCGGGTGAAAACTTTGCTGCCACCACGTAGTGGGAGTGTTCCAAGGGGTGGAAGAGTCGCTCGCCAGTTGACAGCGACCAGACGCAAGCAGTGCAGTCGTTCGATCCAGTTGCAATTCTCTTCGCATCTGGCGAGATGTCGATTGCACGCACGCCAAGTTTGCCGTGTGCTTTGAACTCCGTCATTTTTGAATGACTCTCCGTATTCCACACCGTCACCCATCCCCATCTCGTCCCACTGACGATCCACTTTCCATCTTGTGACACCGCAATGCTAGAAACAGGACCCCCCGTATCCATTGGCGTCCCCACCTTCTTGCCATCCTCTATGCGCCAGCGTCGAATCTTCCCTTCATTGCCGCCGCTCACGACGTGCTTCCCATGGAGGAACGCGACTAAAAATATGTTATATTGATCTCTGATTATGATTGGTTTTGCTTCCTTTCGGTGAACGATACTGGAAGAGGAACTGGAAGAGGAACTGTCCTCACTCAATTCTTGCGTTTTCGTCAGTATCGTCTTTTCAACCCGCCCTGTGCTCACCATTCTTTCTCCAGAGGCGTATACTGGGAAACATACCCGGCTAGGTATCAGATCGATGGGATGAGGGATGGTGGTCGTTTATTACCGGTACGCTACGCGATTGTCGCCTGATGTACGCAGGTGGAGTCCTTATCAAATCAAATCACACACCCACAATCATTTGGTGTCGTGGGCGCTTGCTCTGGCCGAAATACGCTTGACCCAACCTTGATATGATTATTCAAACACCAATCGGACGCAAAAAGAAAATCAGAGCACTCAATAACCGTCCGCTAGTGGCAGATGTCCGAAAGATCGGATCCACCCCTCCTCAAACGTCTCCCCACTTCAACTCATACGCGGACGCGGAACATACCTCTGATCGTCTCTCCTATCCCCCACCACACCCCCCATAACCCTCTTTCGATCCCGACCCTGGACTAGGACCCGGATCTGCGAACCCAACAACGGCGAACTCCGTCATCCACGTTCGTCCCTACCATATTACCCCCATTCCATACTCCCCCGGGGCCCGTATATAGTCGCGTTCTCTCTCGTGCTGTTCCCATTCACCCCGCTCATAAAGCGCACTGCTCGCACCACTACTCGGCGGAGGTGCCAACACAGGCAGTGTACGTGTCCCCGTCGACCTCGCAGGGACCGTCTCGCTCACGGTGGCCCAGGCGCGCATTCCCCTGCTCTAACGCCCGCCCGCCACTCGTCGTGGGGGCGAATACCCAGCCCCGCCGAGCCCAATACCGGGGTACGCGCCATTGTCTTCCCGCACGCGTCTCACGGGCGGACGTGGGTCCTCTGCAACATCCGGTACCCGACGCGGACTTGGGCTTCTGTTCCAAATGTGCGTAGGAGGGTGCATGATCGTTTAAAGCAGGCGCACTGTACCACCCACGGTCAAACTCCCTTGGTGGTGGTGCGTACCCTCGACCGTCGCCACCCGTTGGCGGCAGATACGGATTTGTCAATCGCACTCTCAGGGAACGCGCGTCGTATCCATTCGCGACGGCGGTGGCGAGAGGGGAACCCAACCCTTCGGTCCCGGTCATCCCAACGCCCTCTGGTCGGCGTTGGCGGCGGTACCTTCACCCAGATCCCGGTCCCGCTCTCGTTCCCCATCAGGTTCGCGTTAGTTGAACCTCAAGGTAAGACTAGTGGGGGACTCAAGTCGCATCAGGTGCTCATGCGTAGCGGTGTCCAGATCTAGAGTGTTCAGACGCACATGTACGAGATACTTGCAATTTCTGATCGTCTTGGAGGCTGTGGATCATCATGTCCGTGGGCTTTCTGTCAAGATTGACATAGAGAGTAAGTAAACGGTTTCATGTTTGGGTACAAAGTGCTCATGGAGGATACAAAGTCGATCGTCGAGGCGCACGCGGTCAATGACTCCAAGTTCCTCGCTTGACTGAGGTGTTACCATAGCCGAAACTGTGAACGTGTCTGAGTTCGTTCCAGTGACATATCAATGTTGATGGAGCGTTCGCCAGATCATCGCTGAGAGTTTCGTTCGACCCGGAAATTGACATGTCGGTGTTGTTTGGACACAGCTCCCAAATCTGCCACCATTGCGAGACTGGCTGAGTCTGTAGTAAACGCGGCAGATGGCGACGTTAATGCGGGTCCACGTAGAGGGCGGAGAAAGGTTATCACTGCAAGGTGATTGTCAAGATATCACGCGACGGTTCGTAAATTTGGGAAGAATGAATTCGGATCAAGTGAGTGGGAGAGACATGGGAATCGGTCGAATTAAAGCAGGTTGTCGATCATGCACGTGTAGAACGACCGGGTGCATGCTGAATACCCGCGCAAAGTCATTCATTGTTGCGATATTTCATGCGATATTTCGATCTTTCGCAGGGACGGGTACATGACCTGTCTTCGCCTTCCCATTCCCTGAGCGCATTGCGCTATCTGTCAGAGGGACGGCTCGGTGAAGTGCAATGGCGATCGGGAAGAATATGAGTCGTGGGCGAAAGCGTGGAGTAAGACTATGGAACATTAAAGGTGAGAGGCATCGTACGGGTTGGTCGTCTGATGACCAACTGACCCGTACATCTACCCAGCTTTGGCGATTATCAAGTGACCAAAAGTGCTCGCGTCCGTCCCTTTCGATCGTCATGTGTTGGCTGATGCCATTCATCCGTGGTAGATCACGTCCACTCCTGCAACAGGATCAAAACCCCACAAGGTCATTGGGATGGAGATCGAACCTCAGATTCTCTCGGAACGGGTACCCTTCAGAGCTGACTCCACGATCTCAACTAACATTCCGGATGATATAGCGAATAAGCGGACGTGGCCTACCGAAAAGGGGATAGCTGGTGCGGCAACGCGAAAAGAGGGTGCGGAAGACGAGCGAGCCTCCGCGCGAGCTGTTCGTTGAGTGCCTCTTGCGAGAGGATGGGCATCGGAGCCTCGGAGGACGGTGCGAAATGGAACTAGTTCGGTAATTCCAACGGAAGTGGGTTGGGTGGAACGAACGACGGATCGTTCATCCCAAGGGGTACATCGAGCACACGGTCGTGATATTGACTCATCGATTTGAACACGGAAAAGCTGGATTAAAACGCTGAGCGATCCTAGCAGGACAGAAACAAAAAAGGGTGGTGCTCACAGACTTGACGGTGTAGTCGAAATCAGGAAAGATGGCTTTGAGCGATGCGATGCCAGAGTCTGTGGGAGTCGTGCCGGTCCTTTGCAGTTGTATTTGGGGTTGCGATTTAAGGAGTCGCTGCTGGAGCGCAGTATGTCCCAACACGACCTGGTTGTGCGAACGAATGCGCCGCAACCGACTTTGTCCGGGGTGGCTTTGGGGGCACTCCCACTGCCCAGGTACACGAGGTGCAACGAAGGGATGATATACAGGTTACATGAAGCAGCTCAAAACAACTACAAGATATCTAGCGTCCGTATCTTCTGTGCGAGATAGCGCGGTGAAACGCCCCTAAGTAGTTGCACGACAATAGGATGATCAGAGGCAACACGCTTGTATTCATTATAGGATAGAGAAACGAGCAGCAGAGCGCCAAAAGGCTGTCTGAGACGCACGAAAAGCCGTAATGCTCTGGTAAGTTTGTCGAGTTGTGGGGTATGGTGTGAAGAAGAGACGGTATATGATGACGGGGGAGGGCGCGCATCGGTGAACGGAGCATTTGAATTGCCATCCCCGCCATCCCCGTCGACTGGGGTGAGTGGTTCGGCATCATCATCCATAAGATCTTCAAATGGAAGCGCGGGATCAAGAAGGCACTGGAGCCACGGATGTACGAGCACCAGATTGTTTAGGCTAGACAAGTCTTCTGTCGTCTTGATCTCGACGTTCCCAAATGCAGATGTCACTGTGTAATAAATACGCTGGAAGAATCGCCACTTGCGACCAATGGACCTCTCAGTGGAAACATGATACAAGATAAGCTCAACCGGCGGCTGGCGAGACGCGGGGATGGGAGAACAACAACTCGATCGTATAACATGATAGCCGACTCGGCGATGTTTGAGGATGTCCGTAGTTCCGCCACCATCGCGTCCATCTTGTCATCTTCGATTGGTGATGGAACATAGGGTGATGCTGGCTCGCGATACACGGAAATCTCCGCGGGAAGACAGCTGTTATACAGTGCCTACCACCATAAGGCGGCACCTCTCCTGAGGCCGTAATTTTGACCCAGGCTATCTGGGATTGAAAATTTAGACAGAAACATGGTCCTATTTTCGTAATTCTGCAGTTTCTGAAAAATACCCCTGATTACGTAATGTTCACTTTTGTGATTACTACACTAGAAAAGTATTTTTGGAGACATGACCCGCCCAACAAAGCGCCAGAGGCAGGCCAAGCAGCAGCGAGCCTCCAAAGTGAAAGCATTTGGCAGTGGGGTCATCCAGGACCTAGATGTTGCCCTCGACCCGGATTACCACCCAGAATCAGATGTTGAACATCATGATTCCGACACTGACCCACTGGCATCCAATGAAATGTCCTTCACCTTGATGGACAACTCTGACACTGCCCCAGAGGACGGTACTGGGGACAGCGACAACTCAGATGACAACTTGGAGGAATCAGATGCTGAGATTACCTGTAAAGGTGTCAGCAAGCGACAATGAACTGGCAGTCATGAATGGATGGGTATCTACCACACTGTAAGTATTGTTCAGCTTGGAGCAATCATAATGAGTTGGCATGTTCACAACATGAAAGGATAACCCCCCTCTAATGGAGTTGCCAACACGGTTGATGCCAATGTACACAGGTACAGGATGTACCTCAAGATACCTTCGAGAGCGCAGTTTGCGGGAGGCTGCAAAAGGTAATCAAAAAAACACATCGTTCTTTCAGCCAAAGCCATCAATCTCAAATCACCATCAATCCCAGGCCATCCATGATTCTCTGAGTTCCAGCATCTCTATTCTTGCCTCTAATACACCCACTTGTGACACCACACCAGGCGATGATGAATGTGAGCCCTTTGAATCCACTGGCACCGCTATGCCAACTTTCCATCTTGATGAATCCAACAAGTCAGCTGATCCAACTCGGGATCAGGACCCTCAGCTGAATCTATCAGATTCTGAGCAACTGATATACAATGATATAGATGAAACACATTCTTCACTTACCTCGTTTTTGGACACAACGGGCGATGATGAAGTCACAGAGTCAAACACTGAGCCAGTTCTCGAAACGATCAGCAAGCTTTTGGAGCAAGTGAAAAAATATAAATCATTTACCTCCATGCTTTATCTCAATTCACTCGAGCAGTTCATTAACCTGTGGACCAAATATGAAGCAAACCCAAAAGTCAAATGACCAATGCAAAAAGCAAGCAGTGCCATTGCCACCTCTATTGGCAAGGGACCATACATGGCTCGCAAGATTCGTGGTCTCTACAGATACGTTAGTCAGTTCCATACATTGCCTCCCACCAGCAAAGGCAACCATCATGCTCACCTGACATTATTGAACAATGAGCGGATCAAATCGGCAGTGTGATGGTATCTGACAGTGCTTGCAAACGGAGAGGTAAATGACAAGTAATTGAACACCAAAATAATGAATACTTAGCCAGTCATTCAGATTACACCACTTCGTTTGATGAAACAGGTGAATGAAGTGATCGTGCCATCATTGGGACTGGATCTTGATGGCCAGAATATCTCTGAGCCAACCGTACACTGATGGCTTGCCAAGTTGGGTTATGAGCTGAAAGAAGTTAAGAAAGGAATTTATGTCGATGGGCATGAACAGGAAGACGTGGTGACTTACTGAAAGGCATTCTTGAGGCAGTTTGGTGACAATGAAAGGTATCTGAGTACCGCTGTTGAGTCACTTGAGTTGTCAGCTTACAGAGAACAGATTGAGACATACATACATATAGAGACGAGGATCTTGAGCCAGTTGAACCCAGCCTGGGTCCTGGTGAAAGGCTTCATGTCCCAATCATGCACGACGAGTCAATATTTATTTCATGCAAATGATTTGCGACGCTGTGTATACGTACGTGATGGCAAAATGCCCTTGTGAAAAAAGGGTCAAGGACGTGCCATCCACGTCTCTGATTTCGTTGTGGAGCATACTGGATGACTTACCTTATCGCCAGCTCAGGTTGAAGAGAATGCGCAACTCCCTGCCATGGAGCAATTGGAGGTCACCAATGCACGCAAGATTATCTATCCAGGGAAAAACCACGATGGTTTTTGGACGAACGAAGATCTGGTTGCACAGGCAAGGAATCAACAATGTTATATTGAATATCGAAACACTTACATGGAACTGTGGACAGGTGAAACATGCCATCCTAATCTTTGAGCGGATGTATCCAAATGCCATTGCTGAGTTCGTTTTTGATCAGTCATCAGCGCATGGTGCATTCGCAAAGGATGCACTAAATGTCAAAGAGATGAATGTTAGACCTGGAGGAAAACAAAGAAAAATGCATGATACTGTGATCCCCATGGACAATCCAAATCCATCATTGCGTGGCGCGCCACAGAAAATGGTGTTCCCTGCTGATCTTCCCTCTGGACACCCGGACCATGCTTTCCGTGGGCAACCAAAGGGTATGCAACGAGTTCTGGAGGAACGAGGCTTGTTATCTGTGCTGGAGACAGCAAACAATGGCAAGGCAGTTGGTGAGTGCCAAATGTGTAAGCTCTCACGCAAAGCACAAGAGCAGCTTGCTCATGAGGCACAGGTGGCAGCTGAGGGGACTGACGATGTCATTGCAACCACCAATGACACCGCGGGAAATGGTGCTCACCATGACGAATTCTTGCGCATGGACTGCTGCATGCGAAAGATGCTTGCAAGTCAGCAAGATTTCACAGACGAAAAACCACTTATCCAGGTAGTCATTGAGGAGGCTGGTCATAAATGCTGGTTCTTGCCCAAGTTTCATTGTGAGTTGAATCTGATCAAGATGTACTGGGGTTGGGTGAAAGCGCGTGAGTCTGGGAATGTTCTCGCACATTGGAGGGGCTGATGCGGCAATAACAGGTTTCCGCCTCGTGGCAGATGGGAAATTTTCCACTGCAAAGCGCCTTGTTCCCAAAATCCTGGATGACTGCCCAGTCAAGACAATCCATGCATTTTTTCGAAAGAGCTGGCGGTACATGGACGCTTACAGGTAAATCTACAGGTATCACTATATCAGACATTCCAAATATTCTAATTTCTTTTCAGACTGGGCCTCAATGCGAAACAGGTTGAATTCGCCATGAGAAAATATAGGTCCCACCGTCGTTGTCGGCCAGCCGTTATGATGAGCGTCGAGGTTTTACTGAACTGAGGGAAAAGGGCATGGTGTTAGTGTACCAAAAACAGTAACTCCGACGTCCAAATATGGTAACTCCGACTGTCGGCACTTTAAATTCACTTTTCGAACAGTCCTAATTTTTCAGCGTCAGAATTTCAAAGTTTTAACGAGATAGCAGGCTTCCTTTGGCATCTTAGAGTACATATATGTAGTTAAAATACCACTTCTCGAATGTGTGGAGGTACTATTATGATTTTGGTTTCACCTATAAGTGAGTTGCCTATTTTGAGTGAGCAGCACCGTAGAACATTGCGTGCACTCTGCATTTGGAAGCTCTCGACGTCCAATAGCACTCCATTGCGAAAAGTTTTTCAGAGTTGAAATCGGGGACAACAGTTGAACTGAATTTCAGTCGCCGCAGAATGCCTTAAAGGGGTAATCCTGCCGAAGAATCGCCCTAAAGCAAAGCAATGTGAGCGCTGGCAGGCCGATGGAAAATTCACGCTCCGCTTCGGCCACATGCGACACGCTCTCACAGGTCTAGTGTTGCCGCGGCTCAGCAAATTGGCTCAGCTACGGCTTGGCTAGGCCACCGGTTCCCTCAGCTCGCTACATGGCTGTGCTATATGTGACTTGGCTCAAGCCGGTTGACATGGCAAGCTCTGAGTATTGAGAATCTACATATGATTCAATATTAATTATCTTATCCTTGTCTGGGTCGCTCTTCATGATTACTAATAAGTTCTAGACCCATGACTGTTGAAATTGCCTGTGGGATCCAATCAGAGAGAGAAATTATTGAACCTCCCATAGTCAATAGGTTGGTTGGAACCTACTATGCATTGAGTAATAAAGTCTGGTAGTTGTCCAGACAGAGCTTAAATAGCTAGTACCAGGAGGAGTACTAGCTATCAGGAATACCCGATGACGCAGGGGCAAGAAGGGTAATGATATCAGTGAGGAGATACGCACTGATAGGTTCTTGGTTGGTAACAATGATATGTCTCTAGTGATGAACACTTGGAGACGTCTCAGAGAATGAGGATAGTGGATGGCTAGCCTCAGAGGTACTGAGTGAGAGGAGGGAGCGAAGGACAAAAGTAAGAATCGTTTTTGAGACAGACTTAAGGCCATGTCTTTTATAGTGTTCAGTGATGAAACACTGAAGTACGTAAGACATGTTTCAGATATGAAACGTGTAAGAGATAAAGGGATAAAACACGTATCAGGGATGAAACATGTAACAGAATGTGAAACATATAGTGAAACGTGTATCACATCTCATGACACAATGATGTCAT
>JBBPNN010000849.1:0-14919 GCA_038090935.1 Hortiboletus campestris | reverse complement strand
TTCGGGTGTCCTTGTGGGCAAAGGTCGAGTGCTTCTCGAATGAGGACAATGGCCTCGTCGAGCTCCTCCATTTCCCCGAGCTGCTGGTACCGAATGGAGAGATGAACTGCAAGGTTGTTCAAAAACATCCAACGATCTGGGTATCCCTGTAGGCGAAGGTTGAGTGTTTCCCGACCGAGGACAATGGCCTCATCGAGGTTCTCCATCCCCCCGAGCTGGTTGTACCGAGCAAGGAGATGATTTGCAAGGTTGTCTAAAACCGTCGACCGATCTGGGTGTTCTTGCGAGAGGTCGAGTGCCTCTCGGACGAGGACAATGGCCTCATCGAGCTCCTCCATTACCCCGAGCTGGTTGTACCGAGTAAAGAGATAACTTGCAAGGTTGTTCAAAACCGTCCACCGATCTGGGTGTTCTCGCGAGAGGAGGTCGAGTGCTTCTCGATCGAGGACAATGGCCTCGTCGAGGTCCTCCATTCTCCCGAGCTGGTTGTACCGAGCAGAGAGATTATGTGCGAGGTTGTTCAGAGGCATCCACCGATCCGGGTGCCCTTGTGGGCAAAGGTCGAGTACCTCTCGGTCGAGGATGATGGCCTCTTCAAAGTCACTCGTCGCCCCAAATTGGTTGTAGCGACCACGGAGATGAAGTGCAAGATAAGTCAGAGAGACAAACCGCTTGGGGTGGCCGGGTGGACAGAGTTGCAGTGCTTCGCGATCAAGCTCGATCGCCTCCTCGATGTAACTCCCCTCCCCAACTTGCATAAACTTGGCGCCGAGAGACTCTGCCCGGGGATGCAACTGTTCAACTAGTAGGCACATCATTACAATGCTCTACACATCGACAGAAGGACACAAGTACCTTCTGAATGCATACTGGCTCGCCGAGCTCGATTCAACACGGTCGTTTGGGAAAACGCTGATATGTGGCGTGCGGGCGCGGGGCGCGGGGCTGGCACAGAAAAGGAAACGATACACCAGTTCTACACACCCACACGCCGGGTGCTGTCTTCAACGAGCGCCAACTTTTACTGGTCGCAAAGTTACCTGCACCCTGCTCTCTCGCGCTGTTGAAAACACCCTCTCTTCCTCTTCCTTTTCCTCCGCCTGCGCCCACCACTACAGGACGTGGGAGAAACGGCATGTAATGTCTTCACGAAGTTCCCAACTTTTACTTTCCATAACGTTTGGATCATGATCGTCGTCTATGGAAACACATCCCGATTTTTGTGTCGCCAGTTCGATTCCTGTTACCTCCTCGGCCGTCAACTCCCAACATACCCTCCAGGTCGCCACCCTGAGCACACTCATACACCTGTCGAGCACATCCTACATTTGTGACTGATTCCGAGTGACGTGGTCACGTCCGCCAATGAACCGAACGAGTCAAACGGCGGTTGGGACACCGGAAAAGCGGACCATGCGGCTTGCTTCGTGGTGGTAGGTGTGCATGGGGAGCCTTGGCATACGATGCAGGTATTGCACCACGGACACATGATTTGAATGCACTCGACAAGGATCATTCTCCCCGGGACGCCATAAGAGGGTGGGAGTGCAACGCGAAAGGAGGCATGGTGATGCTATTGGGCCGTCGGGAGAGGACACGTTGTATCAGCCCCATTTCCAAAGGTCATGATAAGATATTCACCCTTCGGTGCCTTCTACGAATCAGCAAGCTTGCTGACCTATTCGCTTGGCCAGGTTCCGAGTTACAACGTATGGCAGAGGGTGGAAACGCCCAAGCAGCGACGGTAGATGACTTTGAAGTAACAATGAGACCCTAGGCATGGTCGAGCACAGGCATGATGGACATGGTAATGACATGTACTGGTTCAAGTCACATTTAGATGGCTACGGAGAACAATACATCAATCTGTCGAGCCGGCCATAATCTGAGGTGAACATTTTCCGCAATCAGTGCTAAACGGTTCGACGAGTTGAAACGTCTGGACTTGCCAGGATGTCTGCGTCCCTCCCCTCCGTCACCTCTCGCACTTTGAACGCAAGATGTCGAAATCGAGATGAAAGGTAAGCGTTCCCGCTGGGTTATAGGCTATTTTCCCTAAACCCGGATGAGCACGTCAGAGCAGAGGAAGATGGACCAAAACGAGACACACTTACTATGGTTAGCATACAAGAACGAGGATACGTCGCCGATCTAGGACGAAAAAAGCAAGGGGAGCGCGTCGCGATTCCGTCCGAGTCGCTGAGGCTTGTTGACTTGCAAGCCTAAGCAACACCGGGAACGGAGTTGCCAATTGTTCGCGTCCTGTGTCCTCGAAGCCAGAGATGAATGGCGAGAATTGGTCTTTGTCGGCACCAGTGTTATCACAGGCTGCTTCGGGTCGAATGCCTCCGGTATGGTGACCGTGTAAAAGGGCGCAGTGTTGTGAGCGTGACGCGCGTGCGTTGGTACGAGCAGCATTGTGGAAACCGCGTAGGGTCTAGTTTTGTGTCGGGACACGCTGGCATCGAGTTGGACTACGTTGACTACGTCGCAAATGCACCGACGTGAATGTGATGAGTACAAACTATCGGCGGTATAGATCAGTCGCCGG
The DNA here is from genome assembly GCA_038090935.1 of Hortiboletus campestris. Classification (NCBI taxonomy): domain Eukaryota; kingdom Fungi; phylum Basidiomycota; class Agaricomycetes; order Boletales; family Boletaceae; genus Hortiboletus; species Hortiboletus campestris. The sequence continues at coordinate 12,368 of JBBPNN010000849.1, read as the reverse complement.
GTCACGTCGTGAAGGGCCTCGTCCAAGGCAGAAAGAGGAAACACACCTTGAACACGAGCGTATCGAGAATAGGCGTCTCGACGACGCCTCGGCACTGCGCAGACGCCGTGGGCATTTCGTATGAGCAGAACGACCGTCGCATCTTCTGATGTTGAAGCTAGCCTGGTCAGCAGTTGGACGATGGTAACCCGTGGAGTACTTCGGCACTTGCTGCGGCACTCAGCAGGGTGCGAAAATATATAGACTGGTATAGACTGATTGGGTAACTCCCCTAAGTAATAGCTATCACGTGCTCTATTCTCACGGCCCGTCAGTACCTTAGGATCGTTGGATTTCATCGCGCTCTCATATGATACCCAGCTTCTGTCGTCGCGTGTTCCAGGCTATCAGCACGAGAATCTGTATCGTATACACTTTGAGCCTCGCACGACGGTCGAAACAATAGATAGCGTATTTGCAGCGAGCATGAGTAATGTAAGATGAGGGAGCAAACTGGAGCTAGGCACCGAGATGGATATAAAGAACCCGTTGATCGAATGGTACATCCACACATTTCATCGTCTTGTTTAGCGCGAACGCTGCACGGGTATGATCAAGACGCCCTGACTCGTCCACCATATATTTATAGAAAATTGACGTGATCTTGTTCGTCTCACCGTCGTCCACCGCCCACATCGTCCCAATCACAGAACGGAACCCAGCGAATTGCATCGCTGATGTAAGATGGATCACTTCGTCTGGACTCTCTTCATCTCCGACAGTTGTGACATGCAGAGAGATATGCAAATTCTGGATTCTTCAAATCGCACCCAATGACGTGTTGGATCGTAAAGTGTCCGTCGCGCAGAGCGAATGCCGACTCGAACGGCTTTTTCCGATTTGGGAGACCATGACACGCAAAGTGAACCCAATCGTTCTTGCCGAGCTCTTCGACGACCCTGGAGGCGCAAGATTCTTCTCCATCTATGCGAGTGAATGTGGCGAGGCCATCGACACGCTGACCAATATTGTCCAGTTCTGCGCCGACCGAAACCAGTTCATTCTCGCCAACGGCTTCGGCTTGGCCAATGGCAATGAAACGCTTCCGTTGAGTTACAGAACTCAACGAATTGCGCCGTCTAGCACGAACGAGGGCAGTGAGGGTGGGGGTGTAGGACGAGATGTAGATATCAGGGAGATTCCGTTGACCCTTTCTATAGGGACCAGCAGCGTGCAAGGGAAGGACAGAGAACTCGGCAGTGGGACACCACCAGATGCGTGATTGAGATGGATGGGTCGTCCGGAGGAAATCAACAATGGGCGAGACGATCTGATCCCAAAGTTTGCGTAAGAAACCTGCGAGCTCTCTCGTCACATCAAGCTTTGTTGCGCGCACAGCCAAAATATGGAGCTCCGTCGACAGGTCTCGAACACCTTCCTGTGTGATTTGCAGCGGAATATGGACGGGATCGCAATCAAGTAAGACAATGAGCGCGTCACAGCTATACTCGCTCGCATTGACGATTATTACAGGTCCCTCACTGGCCGAAGTTGGAGATCGGGGAAGAGCGGAGGTAAAAGGAAACGGGAGAGACCAGGTAGCTCGCGAACATTGGTTACAACCCTGCACATTTCGAGGTTGAGATGACACAGGCGCTCGTGCTGATCTGGACCAGGTGAATTGAGGGCATTGCGAATGAGCAAGGCGAGCTGCGTGAATTTGTCTGCCAGTGTCCTTCCTGCCGGGCCAGATATCACAAGATCGTCAAGTGGGGAACGGAGGCGGGTGAGCTGGGCCCAAAAGACACCCCGGCCTTGTTCGAGAAGCTCGACTGTATGAGTAGGACCACGTTCATGAAGACAGGCTGAGAATGCGTCAACTGCGAGTGACGATGCGAGGTTCTTGAGGATGGCAAGATGTTGAGGTAATGACGGCAGAGTGGCCAGATGTTGAGTAAGGAATCGAAGAGAGGTTTCATATGCGAGAAGTTTGGTTGGATGCTGGAATTCTTGAGCCATGTGGATCCATGCTCTAGCAGCAAAAAAGAACGGGGGTAGACACGATTTGAGGCACATGTGCGAGTTGAGTGTAGAGACTGAACACCTCCTCTTTATCCTTCAACTGCCTCAAACGTATGAACCGATCACGGAGGTGGCGAGCAAGATTATTCAACCATTCGGATCGAAAAGAGGGACGAAGGTTGAGCGCTTCTCGGCTGAGGACAATGGCCTCGTCTAGGTCCTTCATTGCTCCCAGCTGCTTGTACCGAGCGGAGAGCCTAAGCGCAAGGTTGTTCAAAGACATGGACCGATCTGGGTCCTCCATCCCCCCGAGCTGCTGGTACCGAGTAGAGAGATCAAGTGCAAGGTTGTTTAAAGACGTCGACCGACTTGGGTGCCCTTGCGGGCGAAGGTCGAGTGCTTCTCGATCGAGGATGATCGCCTCTTCAAAGTCACTCGCCGCTCCAAATTGGTTGTAGCGACCGCGGAGATGAAGTGCAAGGTAAGTCAGAGAGACAGATCGCTCGGGGTGGCTGGGTGGGCAAAGCCGCAGTGCTTCACGATCAAGGACGATCGCCTCCTCGATGTAACTCCTCCCTCCTGCTTGCTTAAACTTGATGACGAGAGATCCCGCCCGTGAATGCAACTGTTCAACTGGTAGGCGCATCATTACACCGCTCTGCACATCGACAGACAGACACAAGTACCTTCTGAATTCATACTGGCTCCCCGAGCTCGATGCAACGCGGTGGTTTTGGAAGACGCTGGTATGTGGGGTGCGGGCACAGGGATAGCACCAAAAAGGCAACGATACACTGGTTCTATCACACCCGCCCACTGCCACGTTGATGCGAGCGCCAATTTTACTCGTCGCAAAGTTACCTGCACCCTGCACTTTCGCCCTGTTGGAAACACCCTCTCTTCCTCGCTCACCGCCTTGCGCCCACCACTACATGGTAACAACGGGATGGAATGTCTTCACCAGGTTCCCAACTTTTACTTTGCATAACGGTTGGATCATGATCGTCGTCTATGGAAACACCTCCCGATTTCTGTGTCGCCAGTTCGATTCCCGTCCCCTCCTCGGCCGTCAACTCTCAACATACCCTCCAGGTTGCCACCGTGAGCGCACCCATACACCTGTCGAGCACACCCTACATTGTGCTTCATTCCGAGTGACGTGACCATGCCCGCTGATGAAGGGAACGAGTCAAATACCGGTTGAGGCGCCGGAGAAGCGGATGATACATGGAAGGGGAGCCTTGGAATACGATGCAGGTACGATACCGCGGATATGTGATTTGAACGCAATCAGCAAGGATCAATTGCCCCGGGACGTCATCAGAGGGTGTAAGTGCAATGCGAAAGAAGGCATGTTGATGCTGTTGCGCCGTCGGGCAGGGAACCTTCGTATCCAGCCCGTTCCCGAAGATTATGGTATGACATTCACCCCTGGATCCTTTCTACGAATCAGCAGGCTTGCTAACATATTCGCTTGGCCATATTCCGAGCTACAACGTATGGCAGAGGATAGAATCGTTCGAGTGGCGGTGGTAGATGATTTTGAAGTAACAATGAGACCCTAAGTATGGTCGAGCACAGGCATGCTGGACACGGTAATAGCATGGACTGATGCAAGTCACATCTGGATGGCTTCAGTTGACGCTGCACCAATCTGTCGACTCGGTCATAATCTGAGGTGAATATTTTCCGTAATTAGTGCCAAACGATTCGACGACTTGAAACGTGTGGACTTTCCAGCATGGCTCCGTCCCTACCTTCCGTCACCTCCACTTTGACCATGAGATGTCAAAATTAAAATGCAGAAAGTAAGCGTTGCCGCTGGGCTATGGGCCATTCTGAATAAACTTGGATAAGCGTGTCAGAACAGAGCAAGATTGACCAGCACGAGACACACACATTCACCATGAGTAGCATACAAGAACGAGGACACGTTGCCGATCTAGGACGAAAAAGCAAAGCAGGCGCGTCGTGGTTCCATCGTGGAGACACGTTGGCTTGCAACAGTGAAACAACGCCGAAAACGGAGTTGCCAATCGTTCGCGTCCTGCGTCCTCTAAGCCAGAGATGAATGGCGAGAACAGGTCTTTGTCGGCACCAGTGTCACCACAAGCCGCTTCGGATCGAATACCTCTCGTATGACGACCGTGTAAGAGCGCGCACACTGACAGTACTAGTGTCATATGCGCGACGCGTGCGTTGGTCACCGCAACATCGTGAGAAACCCCGCGTGTGGTCTAATTTTGTGTTGGGACACGCTGGCATCGGGTTGGACCACGGTAACTACACTGCAAATGCAACCGACGTGAAGGTGATAAGTACAAACTGTCGCGCGGATAGATCAGTCGCCGGGTCGCGTTGTGTCACAAGGGGCCCCATCCAAGGCAGAAAAGGGAAACGCACCTTGAATTTATTATAAACGTGAGCGTATCGAGACTAGGCGCTTCGACAACGCCTCAACCTGCGCAGACACCGCACTTCGTATAAGCAGAACTGGACCACCTATCTTTCAGTACTAGAAACCTCACCAGAACTGAGCGGTTTCCGTCGCGGAGACTTCATACTCCGTCCGCCACCTGAAAGATGGAACTTCCGTCCCCTCAAGGGATTTCTGCAGGGAACTAGTTGTGCAGAACGTGCGGTTAACATTGACCTCTAGCCTCCAACGATTATGATATAGCTCCCATTTGATTGGACTCTCCTCCCCTTGCTCTCCAAGATCTCTCCTCTGCTTTCCACCAGGCTCCATTTTCGACCAGGAAGCGGACCTTTGGTGAGTTCCTCCATCTGCCCGGCGAAACGGCCCAAGCCGGCAAATATTTCAGAGGGGAGAGGAATGCCAAGGTCAAAAAGATGTCGTGCGACGGCGTAGTAGCTTCAACCTTTGATGGCAGCATGAAGGGGTAGCTTTCCATCTGAGTTGCATGCGAAATGGTCACCTTGTTCGAAAACACGACGGCCCCGTCGATTGTGTCGCTGCCATATCTCAGGCACTCGATCCCAGGCTGAAATTGCATCCTCCGGGAGTAGCTTCTCCGTCCGATCCAACGTGTCAAAGCACGTCCACGGTTAACTGGTCCAAAGCTGGCAATCTTTCAGTCTCGTCGACTGCAGGGTCGACGTCATGAAAAGAGGCGTTTTGCCGATGATACCTGCGAGACATGGCTCGCAAGCAGCGAAGATGTTTTTTTACATCTCCTCTTCTGATGGAGAATGAGAGAGTTGGACATTGGGCGAGTCGTTGCAGTTGGCGTAATCGCCGGCAGCAGCAGTGACTTTATTCGAGGTAGACATAATTTTAAGTGAAATTTTGCAAACGCTCCCTGTAGCGATGGTGGTCTGAGAAAACGGTGTAGCGCGAGCTCTACACCACAACGGTGTACTGTGCTCGTAGTCGCAGTTGTCATTCAACTCCTATACTGAACAAGCACAAACGGGGTCAAAAAGATACAGGTTTGCGTCCTCGACGAGACCGACCCAAGTTGACCAGAAGCGATTCGAAATCGGTCAAGTTGAAGAGTTGTTTACTCCGAGTCTAACTTGAAGCTTGTCAATGAAAATGCGTCCATGGCCCGGTACTATAATATTAAATGTAACCACAATATGTAATCGAGTCTGGTCTAGTATCAGTAAGCAAGTCCACAACCAATCTAAGGTATGTCCTCGATGAAAATGGGATCTACGTCCTTCCAAGTTCCCCCGCCTCCAAGTTCCTTCCACACCCTCTCCCGTTCGACCCAGTACTCAAGCACATTGCCCACACGGGAAGGCGTCCACACACGATCCCCCGTATCACCGTCCGTCTCCGCAGTAAACCACCTCGGTCGATGGGGAGGTAGCCTGCCATCCTCTCTCGCGCGTCGTGTCGCGCGTTGCTTCTCCTCTTGCATCTGCTTCAGCTGGTTTGCCCGTTCATACTTGCCCATCTCGAACGCGCGTTGGTCAGGCCGAAGGCGACAATCAGTAGGGCACAAGAATGGTTTGAGTGTGTCTTCTGGACAGTCGTTGAGCGTAATTGCATACGGCGTAAGGTTGAAAGGTGCTGGTGGTTTCTCAGAGTTCCTCCATAGTAGGATATACTCTGCCATGTAATTCGGCGACGCAGGACCGCCAACGGTCGCATCGGGGTGCAGAAATCCACTGCCGGTACCGACAGCGCGACAGATAAGCTGACTGTTCCAACGACCGGCGATCTCATGCGTGATCTCGCCGTCCACGTTGCTAACAGATCCCGAAATCTCGTATGCATCCTTGCCTCGCCACCCTCGGGGCTTAAATGTCAGGATGCATCGATCTCCGGTACGATGATTGGTGACCTAGTTCCAATTAAACTTGTTGACTCCCAATACAAAATGACTGGGAACTGACAATCATGTCACCATAATGGTCGATGGTAGGAGACCCCAGGATGAACCCAGAAACGTTCGTAGTGACTTTTTTCCACGAGTAGTGCTCCACTACCTTTCCCTTCCCGCCAACGGTTGTCGCTTTAGGGTACTTTGGTGCCCACTCTTCGGGTAGCAGAAGCTCTGCGTGTGCAACGCCAGTGGGCCGGATCTCGAAGGACTTTCCCATGAATCTGTTTTGAGCATCAACCTACATAGCGATCAGCCTTGTCGGATCTTCCCAATATCAGATGCATACCTCGCCGAAATAATGCCAATTGGGAGATTCAGCCCAGCAAGCAGAAATCGGAGGGTGATGGCTGACTTGCTCGGACATATATCGGTATTCTTTGTCTAATCTCATGTATTCAAATGTTTCATTCTTGAGGAAACGTGAGCGCATCTTCAGTACAGAATTGAAATACCTCGCTCACAAGCATAGGATTAAATGGCTTTGCTATACGTCCAATAGTTGATGAATAATTAGACATCGCAAAAGCGGCGACGAATGCTATACGTCGATGAGGGTCTTTCTCTCGGACAGCCACATCAACTGCAGATTCACGCATTAACGAATCGAATCATCAACCAGTTAGGGCACTCACGGCATTCGGAAAACTCCATGTCTTCAGCCTGCAAACGAGTGAGTTCGCTGAACGGCACAAGGATAGGTAAACAACTACCATTCGCTGCAGCATGCTCGTGGGTTCGTTGAAAAATACAGGGAAACTGATCCTTGTCAAGTCCTTCCCGATGCTATGCTTCAAAACCGACCAAAGACTGGTAGATGGCCTGTTGTCTTTCTCAATGGGCAACTCGGTCCTTAGATGTTTGTATCCCAAGAAAGAATCCAAGTTAATAACAAGTGGCAATGAAGTTGCAGAGTGCGTGGGGCTGGTAAGAAGCTCGCTGACAACGAGGTTCGGGAGATTACCCGACTCGATGGCATCGAAGAATTCGTCTTCTTCATCTGTGTCATGCCAGTCCTCAGTCTCGTTCGCCCCGACGGGAGTTGGCGACACTAATCGTGATATCCGGCGCTGGGTAGGAGTCAAAAGTACAGGAGATGGGGGGGCATCGGCAGTAGGGACGGGGGTCAACGAAACGGGAGGCGTTTCCACCGCTGTGAAGTAGGTGGAGGCTTGAGCCGAAGGCACGGCGGATGACATGGCAGCCAAGGAGAGGGGTCGTTGCTTTACTATCGCAGACTCGGCGTCTTGCATTCCCACATTGAAGAGCCTGCTTCCGCGTTTGCGAGAGCGAGCACGGAGCTCTCTCTCGAGTACCTCTCCTTCGCGAACGACGGTCTGCAAGCTTTCCTCCCATATTGCTTGCCGTTCGCGCTCTCGTTGGAGCTGTGACATCCACCACTCTTCCCTATCTTTTGCCATCTGGATGTGCTCGTTGATCATCGACTGGACCGTTGTGAAAGATTCCTTGAGGGCTTCTCGAAGTTCTTGCGTGCGTAGGGACGCATCTAATGGTAAGGGTAATCCGGCAAGAAGCTGTGCGGTGAGATCTATCTGGGCCGCAACTGAGTTCCCGTGCAGGTCGAAAGTGCTGCCGTGAGGAGGCTGACTCTGCGTTACCTCTGATGCTGTTGAACTGTCGTGTCGATTCGCAATTTCTTCGTCCTCTTCGTCATCAGGAGCTTGGATGCTGTCCTTGGAGATGTCACTGACTATCGGTGTGTCCTCCGTTGTGTCTACTAGAGACGCCTGCTCTCCCCGCAAACTATGTGTCCCGAGTTCTCTCATTGCAGATACCCCTGACTGAAAGCTAGTCCGGACCTTGGTTGGCCGCAAAGCACTCTTGTCACTCTCCATGCTCCGCCGGCCTCCAAGGCTTTTATCCGCCTCGCGTCGGTACCACTCCATACTTTTGCTGATTGCTTGCGTCCATCGTGCAGCCTCGACGGGGTGGTTCGCCCGCATGTACCATTTCTGCACCCCTGCTGAATGACCACGCACTGGCGCGGAGTAAACTTCGAAGCGCGTTTTCTCGGTGCTCTTGCCGGTCTTGAGAATTGCCGTTTTCATTGAAATCGCACCTCTACTGGCAATCTCCTCGTCTTCCTGGTGTGTATAGTCTGCGGAAAACCACATCAAAGCTGTTCCACGGCGACAGTATGCTCACACGAACATGAAAGAACGCCATCTTTGAGCACGAACCACCGAGTGTTGTATCCTCTGGCAACGTTTGTATACTTGTTCAGGTACCCTTTCAAGACAGGTGGCTCAGAGACCGGTGTATCGATCAGTGACTGATCATGATTCGCGACTACGGTTCTTCAGAAGAGACTTGAAGAGAATGAAGGGCAGGAACTCACATTGACGCAAGAACACCCTCACGCGATCGTCTTTACCCAATCCATCATAGGCCATCTTTCCTCTCCGGTCTCGCACGAACACGTCTGCTCCCGCACGCACAACGAGCTCGATTAACCGCAAGTCTTTCCGACGTGCTGCCTCGTGTAAAAGTGAGGTCCCGGTCGTGTCGTCGAGATAAGAAAGATCAATCCCCTTCGCGCGCGGTGATTCCAACAGCGATACCAAAGCTTGACTTGGCTGGGCATTGAAAGGAGAGAGAGCATATGAGTGCAGCAATGACCTGTATGATGCACTCAGGAAGGACCGCGAATCTGGAGAAGATGGTGAAAAGACGAAGGAACTAGAAGGAGCCAGCCTACCCTGTAAGACTTGGACAATTTCTTTGCCTTTTGCTACATCTTTGCATGTACGTCCCTGGCTATCGCGGAGGGTATCGTCTATCCCTGGCTGGTCGAGAAGAAGAGACACGATTTCGGCGCGCCCAAGCGACGCCACGAGGTGGAGGGCAGTAGTACCACTTCCGGGTGGGTGTATACCATTCGGTGAAATGGCTCTGTGCGACAAGAGGAGCTGGACAGTTTCCACTGCGCACAAATTCATCACATTAGCCGACGACTTCGGACCGACTGCATAGTACACACCGGAGGCGCAGCGGATGGCGAGGTGCAAGGCTGCAGCACCTGTGTTTAAGTCGCCGTCGACCGAGTTCCGTCTCTCCTTGCCGATTTCGGTCAGGAAGGGATGAATAAGAGCGGGGTCGCCTAGAGGACGTTTTGTCAGCGTCCAGGTGCTGGTGATGCCATGTGACCACATACCACTCCTGAGAGCTGAGAGCAGCCTAACTTGTTGCAAAGGTTCTACAGGGCCTGAAATAACTCTATGATGAGCACAAAAGTCGATCGAGCGCGAGACATGCGAGAATATACCTGGCGCCCGAACACTGAGGACGGAAGGGCTGTCGTGCCAAGACATCGCTACCAAACCAAGCTTGTCGTTTCGGTATCTGTGTCTCGAAAGTTTTTCTGCTCGGTCGTGGCCGGACTCAACGGACAAGCTTAATGCCCTACGCAGGTCACCAGTGTGCTCTGTTCAACGTGCTGCGCGTTCAAGAGGAGTCCACGTCGATGCTGGCCACGTGACTTGCACCTGGAAGCATTTGTTCGGAACAATACACGTTGAGACACAAGCTGACTCGGTCTCCTACTGTATTCGTCGAGCTCACGACTCGGCTACAATTGCATGAGTCAATAAGACTTCTGTGTTTTAGGTGCTGATTTTTCGATTTTTTTTCAGGTATAACATAATGCATTCTTGTCGAGTTCATCATCTTACGTGTTTGCGCGAACCATACTAGCGCCCTTAACTACCAGCGCCTGCCTTTCCCGCCACGCATGCAATCGGCAGGTTCAACGTTGCTTCCCGACCAATGGAGAATCCGCACTTCGCAGAAACTGGACATCTTTTTTTTCATGTCAAGTTCACGTAGGACAAATTAATGAAGTATTCTTATCTTCCTAACCGACCAGCTTTGCATCATGAGGGCTGACATACAAAGGGACAGGGCCCGGTTCTGCCCACCTCGCTACCGACACAACATGAGCCTTCAGGACGACCCCGCAGAGAAGAGACCGACATTCAATGTAGAGGTCGAATCTGCGGCGACACGCCCGTGTCTTTCACCTCACTAAGTCGCAAGCTGAAGAATCGCGGTGTGGCTATGTAAGGTACGTGGTATAGTTACTCGTCTCTGCATGCATCAACGTCCCTAGCCTTGGTGGGGTTATTGGTACCAGGTTGTTTCTTGGAACTGCTTCCCCTCTGATGAATGGCGGTCCCGTTGGGATGTTGCTGGGGTATACCTTTGTTGGAACAACCTGCTACTCCTAAACTATTGTGATTGCAACCGCGCACTGAGCTTATATCTTGACAGATTACAGTTGGTGAGATGATTGCATATCGTCTCGTGGCAGGTGGTCATATCTAGCTGGCCGAACGCTTCATCGATCCCGCTGTCGCCTTTGCGTTGGGCTGGCATCTGGACGGGATTGTTTGGTTTTTACCATACCGCGGATCGACGTTTCATTGTCAGTCGTATAGCTGACTTTACCCGGGATGTAATCACCCCATACAACACTCATACTTGTGCTGATGACTCTTCAGCTAAATTGTCTGCCGCCGCAACTACTATTGACTTCTGGGACCACATCATGAATAACACTGTCTGGGTCACCGTGTGTTTGGTTGTCGTTGTAAGTATCAACATTTTCGGGTTGGTGAGTGACTCGTGGGATAGAGACACCTCTATGTCGAGGTCATCCAGGGGCATACGGTAAAGCAGAGTTCTGGTTCTGGTCAGTGCATTAAGTCCCTCGCAAGTTGGGTTTTCTTCTGATCACCTTCAGTTCCAAGTAATCACAATTACCAGGATGATACCTGTATCTTGTCCGCATCACCAATTGGTCCTGAGAGTTCAGTGCCTGGGAGGTGTGCCTGAGGGGTAAATGGTTTACGGCAACCCTCATAGCCAATTACATACTTACCTGTCATGCTCTTTCCGGTCCTCTATGTACAATCTGCAAAAGTCATCACTAGAGTGGAGGCTGCCCCTCGTCAGAGCAAGCGAGATGGAATTCAAATCAGGCGTGTCCGAGATCGATGCCATTACGTACGTCTTGTTGCTTGAACAAGCTTGCATGCTCCTTTAAGTAACTGGGTTTTTAGACATGACCCGTCACCGAAGAACTGGTTCAAGGCTGTATGGATATGGTTGGCAAGTATGTATGCAGGTCGACGCTTTCCCTGACTTACCGCTCAAAACATTCCCTCTAGATATAAGGTTCTCCCGGAACCCTGCGCTATTCTTGTTCATGGCAAACCATGTAGTACAGGCAGTCGCCACAGTATTGGACCAAAGACAAACCCACTTTTGAAGCAATCCAGAATTGGCAACAGGCTCTCAGCGCCTAGCCTCGCCGGAATCATGTGGTCATGGCATGTGGTCATGTCTCAATTTGCTGCCGTTGGGTGGTGACCGGTGAGCCTTGACAGGCCCAAGGCACATCCTAGAAATGTGCAAGGGGAAGCTAGAATGGAGTCCATGTCCGACTTTCTCTACCCTGCAGTCGAGGTTACTTCTTACCGTGTACTCGAGTTGACGTCACCGCGGATTTCTGCCAGCGACCACTACTCTCTCAGTGTCCGCTGCAACCGTTCTCGAGGTTCCCATGAATTTCCCATAGGTCCTCATCACTATAAAGATAATGCCGTGATCCTCTCTGATACAGTATTTAAACCTGGACCTCCCACCCCAGGTTTCAGTGCCCCCCTTATCCTTTGTATTTCATGATTCACGTCGGCGAGCTCATCTGGGTGTCTGCTCAACCACTCATCCGCTTGTACGTTCAACCAATCCACCGTAGTTTCCCCTGACTGACCACACTCTGTGCGATAGGTTTCTATGTGTCGCAGCCGGCTTTGTTATCACCAAAGCGGGGCTTCTCCCTGCTGTGGCAGCCCGCAGTGCCGGGCAAATGATACTCGTAAGTTATACTACTCCCAAGGACACGGGAGTGCTCAACGAAAAAGAACGTCACTCTACCCAGTCTCATGTTCTCCAGAATCGTCCCGGCCTTCAGTTCTTCCAACGTCGGCG
>JBBPNN010000848.1:0-14935 GCA_038090935.1 Hortiboletus campestris | reverse complement strand
AGTCTCGACTGCGGCCGACTATACACATCCCCATTGACACTGGCGCCGATTTTCTCTCTCGCCCTTCTTGTGGCTCTGATTCGCTTTGTGTCTAACCAACGGTCAATACGTGATGCTAGACATGGTCAGCCCATCATGCCTTGCCTCCTCATGAGGAGAGTCCCACTGACACGTTATTGCTGATTACCAGGTTACGCCCATCATCTTCGTCGCGTTGTACATGGTTATCATCTGTGTCGGGCTGGCCGCTCGGGCCAACCAAATGACACACATACCGCTCAGAAACACATCCATGGATAACAGTCTTAGCTTGGAACTAAGGCGGAGGATGCAAGTCCACATCACGACGTTGACCGAGAGTAAAGTTGACCTTGGTCAACGTTCGCCGGTGTATTTAACGAGTCCCAGCGGTAGCAAAAGCGTTCCGAGGTCAAATTTGACAGCGGAGGGCAGGTGTAATTGCCGACGCGTTGATGGCCCCACTAGCTGAATTTTCATCCCAAGTACACGCAACATGAGTCATACATCTCGCGTCTTACTCCACTCGCTTCTCGATCTCGTTGCCTCCGTTTCGCAACTGCCACTCACCTCTCGCCCGGTCGTCCTTACAGTACAGCAATAATGATATCTGTATCGATAGACTGCGAGTTGGCACAAAAACGTGACTTATTAAAATGACACATCATTAGAATGTTGACTAAGACCGCCCCAGGCCGTTGCATGGCGTCGTACACCCGTCCATCTTGAAGTGCAGTGCAGTGCGCATCCTGACAGGTGACCCCGCCCGTACTCCCATCTGTAGGGGGAGATGGCAGTGAGCAAGGACTTGGAGGGGGAGAAATGGGGCTTGCGAGGTCAGATCTTGGCGTCATCGATGGGATCCGTTTTGGTGTGTTCGAGTTCGATTTGATCCTGTATGCTGTGACAACTCTGGTAGGTATTCAATGGTGTCACCGTCTCGGTCCGGACGCCGTCACCACTAGAGGGATGGAGAGCGCGTCAGAGGACAGTCGTGGTCGTCTTCTATGAGGGGGGCGCGTATGCACGGTGCGGATTCAAAGAGGTTTTCAAGTCAATGCGAGTGGACGCTCGGTCAATCGCGCCGTCTCTGCGGTATACGTAGAAGGCGGTGATGGTGGTGTGAACCTTTATTGCGCTACCGCTGAGGTCGAAAAACATACAAGCTGTGTTGCTGAGGTAAGCATTCCGTTGATGGGCGGCCATCTTTGTGCCGTCAGTGGTCGAGTCACGGGTGGGCACATACATTTATACATAATTACATCCTGCGCCCCGCACAGCATGTATGGGCCGACCGTTCTCTCGAAACCAGCCTATCCTTATCCGTGCAATTGCGCTCCACGAGTTTCGGCACTTCTTGCTTCTATTTTCAATCGATGCCAGTGGCTTGCTCAATGCTGCAGCACCCTTCTTGGTGATCTCAGACGGCCCAGACAGCCGTCGGTAGAAATAACAGTGATCCTCCGCATAATTTGCTCCTCCAATAACGGGACTGGCCGTAGATACCGGTGAGTTGAGGCTTGCTGATGTCCATCATCCATTACGCTCTTTGTTAAATCACCCCCAATTCACAGGTATGTCGACGTGGATCGTTGAAAATCCATGGTCTACGATCAGATAGTCCCTCGATCTTCCGGTTGGGGTCAGCGGAAACAATGGGCGGCGCCTTGGTTTGTAAGAGATAGTGCGACAGCCACTGATATGGAACACATAGCAGTGGGGCGCTAGAAGCGTGGCGGCCGCAATCTCGTGCATGACTACAGCCACCTGCAATGATATAGAAGTGGAAGGGCCTGATGGAGGTAGTTTTCCCCCACGTTTCACCTCTCCTCCTTCCGCACTGTTCCCATTGTTTCTTCTGTTGTCTCTGGCACACGCGTTCGCTTGTGTGTCTTACTAGTGCACATCCCGAAATATGGGTACCGGTGGCATCCCTCTGGACAAGGCAGAGCTCCTCTCGGTGCTACTGGAGACGCTCTTGTATGGTAAGACCCTGTGACGATAAATCGGGAGGAAAAGGATACTGAACGTTCTTGGGAACAAGGTTTCTCGCTGTTAATGTTCGGAGGAACGATCTGGACGCTGTTAACACGACGGTCCACTCCCCAAGTGAACCGTAAGATGTTCACGGTAGCATGCTTCTTACTGCTGATCAGCACGGCGGTGCGCGTTTCTTTTCGTTTTCTAGATATCGGGCAGGGATTGATTTCTTGTGGGTGTGAAGCACCTTGTAATCCATATCATAAGGGTCATGTATGGTTTGATATTGTACCGAGACACCTACCCAGGAGGCCCTGTTGCGTATTTTGCGGACGTATCGCAATGGACGTTCTACGCCAAGAACCAGGTGTATATTGCACAGACAGTGGTGGGGGACGGTGTCATCGTGCGTTTTATTTTTGTAGATGAAGTTCGTCATCCACTAAGTGCGTTGCAGCTTTACCGCTGTTACGTGGTATGGCAATCTAAACTAGTCATGATTTTCCCTTTGCTACTCTGGTGTGCCGCTGCTGGTACGTGCAACATGTTTTCGCAGTGACTGAGATCATTGGCAATACTTTCCAAGTAACTGGATTCATGAGCGGCGCGACCTCACAGGATGCACCGCAAAACGGGGTTTTCAGTGGGGCCCTCAATAAATGGATCACGTCGTTTTGGGCAACGGCGTTGGCGGCCAACCTTTTGGCGACCTGTACGCAGTCACCTTTTCATGGGTGTGTTTTTTTAACTTGCCCCCCTTTCTACCAGTTTTGTTGATTTTCCGTATCTGGGATATTAACCGGAAGTCGACAAGGCTGGGTGCTAGCAGCGGAGGACCCCAACTGCGGCCGATTCTACAGATCCTCCTCGATGCTGGCGCGATTTACTCCATCACCCTTCTTGTGGCGTTGATTTGCTTTGTCAGTCAATCCAATGGTCAATACGTAATCCTAGACATGGTTAGCCCATCGTGCCTCGCTCGCTGATGGGGAGAGTCCCTCTGAAGCGATATCACTGGTTAACAGGTCACACCCATCATCTCCATCACGTTTTACATGGTTATTATCCGTGTCGGGCGGGCCGCTCGGGCTGGCCAGACGACACATGTATCGCCCGGAAACACGTCCATAAGGATGGACAGCAATCTCCGCGCAGAACGAAGGCGCGGGTGCAAGTACACATCACAAGGTTGACCGAGAGCAAAATCCACCATGGTCAACACTCACCGATGGGTATCACTAGTCCCTCAGTTAACAAGAGCAGTCCGGACGAGATTGAATCCGATGGCGGAGGAGAGGAGGTGTGACCCATTGTATTCATTTCTGCTGTAGGTTTATTTTGCAAGAAACAAGTTGTGGACGCCTCGACGATCCTACCGTCTTGACTGCGCTCGTGGCATTTGACTCATGCTTCCTGGATCTCACATCTTACGGTACTGCCGTCCCCCCGATCCAGCTCTTTAGCAACTAAGCGAGGACTCTCATTGGCTGATGAGCCTTATTAGGGATGACCCAGCCATGGGCTTGCCAAACTTTGCCTGACAGTTAGACTATAGTGCCATCAAACAACCCCCAAGAGACGGATTACCCCTCTTCTCGATGTTCAACTACAGGTTGATTGCAATTGCAATTACTGAACAGTGCAACGTGAAGGTTCGGGTTCCTTTGCAGCTATCTTCCTTTCCTCGTCATACGAAGCTTTGGCACGGGCGACTGCTGCAGCACGGATATCCTCCCACCGTCTCTCAGCGACCAACCTCTCTCGTCTCTCGGCTGCAGCACGTTCTTGCTCTTGTCGTCGGCTTTCGGCTTCCCGCTCTTCCGCCCGACGTTGTGCCATCCTTCGAAGGGCATCCTGCTGGAGCCGCTTCCTCGCTTCTGCTTCCTCTCTCTCCCTCCCTTCGTTTTGCTGTCCCTTGCGTGCTTCTTCCTCTGGCCTCTTTCTTTCTTCGTCGTACTCTTTGGCACGGGCAACTGCTGCAGCACGAATATCTTCCCGCCATCTCTCAGCGATCAACCTCTGCCGTCTCTCGGATGAAGCACGTTCCTGCTCTTGTCGTCGGCGTTCCGCTTCCCGCTCTTCCGCCTGACGTTGTGCCATCCTTTGAAGGGCATCCTGCTGGAGCCGCTTCCTCTCTTCCGCTTCCTCTCTTTCCCTCCTTTCGCTTTCCTGTTTCTTGCGTGCTTCTTCCTCTAGCCTCTTTCTTTCTTCGTCGTACTCTTTGGCACGGGCAACCGCCGCAGCACGAATATCTTCCTGCCGTCTCTCAGCGATCAACCTCTCTCGTCTCTCGGCTGCAGCACGTTCCTGCTCTTCTCGTCGGCGTTCCGCTTCCCGCTCTTCCGCCTGACGTTGTGCCATCCTTCTAACGGCGTCCTGCTGGAGCCGCACCCTCTCTTCTGCTTCCTCCCTCTCCTTCTTTTCTTTTTCCTGTCTCTTGCGCGCTTCTTCCTCTACCCTCCTCTGCACTTCCCGCATGCGTGCCTCACGTTCTTCCTGGAGCCTCCGCTGTTCCTCGGCAGCCCTCTCCCTCTCTACTCGCATCAACTCCTCAGCCTCGCGACGATGATTCTCGGCCTCGGCCTCCTCACGCTTCTTCTGCGCCTCACGCTCCTGCCGAGCAATCTCCTTGAGACGCTCAGCCTCCTTGGCGCAAGGCGAGCAAGCGGGAGGCTGGAGAAGGCGGCACTCCCAAGTGATTCTGTGCTGGCCCGCCCGACACATCCCGTGCAACTTATACTTGCACTGCGACCTGTCGTGCGGGTTATGCAGCGCTGCTGACCGATGAGGGTGGCACTTCATTGGGCATGTGTGTCCACACGCGAGCGTGAATCCGCTTGGAAATGGCAATGACCGGTCGTGTGAGGGTTCGGAATATAGGGATGGTGTGGGTAACTCACCATGGCTCCGTGCATCCACCGTCCGGACAGTGGTCGTCAAAGTCACTGGCACGCTGGAGTAGAACTACATGTCCAGGATGCCTCTCGCACTTGACAGGGAACCCCTGGTAAACGTACTGACCCTTCTCGACGAGGGTGAAGAACTGTTTCCAGAGTGCTCCCCCTTTCCTGGAATGCAGAAACGTCTGAGAGTTGCCAATCAAAATGAGACCATTTCGAGCACGTGACAGGAGGACGTTGAGCCGCTCGGGAGAGTCCATGAAGCCGATCATGTTCGATTTATTTGATCTCGTGAGACTTGTAACCACAATATCGCTTTCCTCCCCCTGATAGTTGTCTGTAACAAGTTGAGTTAAACGACGCTGTATTCACAAGTAAGTTGCTCACCTATCGTGGCTAAATGGATTCGGCCTTTCTTGGCTTTGACGTCCGGTGGTGCGAAGGGGGACAGCCCAGCACGTGCGAGATCCGAGGAATCCATATCGTTGAGGATCGGGTCATTATCGCGCTTCAAAGCATCACGCAGCCGGTGAAGCTGGCCGAGATACGGCGTGAGGATGACGATGTTCTCGCTATTGTACCCCTGTTGACCAAGGTACCGTACTATCTTGAGCACCATCTGCACCTCGTACGTGTTTTGCTTCGATGCTTTAGTGCTACCGTCTGCACGATCCCCAATGAGCGAGTCGTCGTCTTCGGGATGGTTATGGTCCACGAAGATAATGTTCGATTGTAGTCCGCGGATGTCGGGTCGTCCATAGGTGGAAGGAGCATCAACGAGCTCTGGGTATGTGAGCTCGCGGACAAAGGCAGAGATTTCGGGGCGCATCCGATGTTGCGTCAAAAGGGTTTCATGGGGGTAACCCTTGAGTACAAGACGTTCAAAAAGCGATCGGTTCAGGTCAAATCCCTCTCCCTTTTCGACGGTCAATTGATAGTTGTTGACCTTGGGGCGCAATTGTCTACGAAGGATCATTAGTAACAAGACACCGAGACAACGTCGCAGACATACTTGTGGTCACCGATAAGAATCATCTGATCGACGTTGTGCGACAACGCAGTCAAGGTGTGACTTTCCAGGATCTCGCCAGCTTCTTCCACTAGGAGAACTTCAGGACCAACCCGTTGAAGCGCATCAGCGTAGATGGCTGCTCCTGTGGTTGTACATGCAATGATCCTCTTCTGCCGCAAAGTTGCCACAGTTGCCCTTGCGAACTGCTGCTTGATCTTGTCTTGAAGTGTATTGTACGACCTCCCAGCACTGCATATCAGCTCCAGTTTCTCAGTGACGAGTTCATGTCGCCACTTGTCCAGCAGCTGCTGGCGGGCAGAGCGGGACATACCCCAGATCCGAGCTGACGCTTGGACATGAGGCTCGCCGCTCAACACTCCAGCGTCCAGACCCCGCATCCACCGCCAGAATAGATACCTGCTATCAATGGCCTGTCCGTTCCAACCAACGCGTGTCATTCCGTCTTCCGTCTCCAATGGCACGTAGAATGCTTCGTAGAACTCCTGATGCTTAAGCTCTAGATACATACGCAGGTTCCTATCGTGGATGTCTAGTAGTGTGTTGAGGTGCATGTGGAGCTTGCTTTCGTGATGCGACGCGGTGGATCTAAGTTCGTTAATCCCGTCCCAGTCATACTGAAACCGCCCGCGTGGTTGCTTGTGGAGAGCAAGATGATCCGTTGCCTGGTTTGAACGGCCGCCGAGGCGCACAATGGATTCGTCAGGGATATCGTACTTGAGAAGATCACCGAGGAACTGATCCAGTGCATGGTTAGTATAGCAGACAACCAGAATGGTTTGAGCAGTTTCGTCGTGTATTGCTTTTGCGAGAAGGGCACCTATGAACGACTTGCCGGTTCCTGCAGAAACAATGAGATAGTTTTAAGAATTGAAGAGAAGAGGCTCACCGGGTGGCCCTTGGATCAACGATACACGTTGCTGAAGTCCTGCAACCAATGATTTCGCCTGAGCCTTGTCGAGACTGACGGATTTAGGGAGGTCCAATAAACGGTTGAGTTCAAGGGAAGGGTTTGAGATGAGTGCATTGGCAATGTGCGACAAGGGGATCTTGCTCCGACAGGATTCGAGTTGCGACTCTGAATTCCAGAAGAGAATCTCTTTCGAGAGGGGAATGAAGCGCGTCTTCAGGGCCGAGAGCACCGGCTCAAAGGCAAAAGTCGCGGTGTCGATCTGGATGAGTTGTACTTTCTGGGTCATGCGAAGAGAGGTGATGGTCTTGCATATGTTGACATCCCCATCGAGCTGCAGGGCTATCACTGGAGGTTTGGAGGCTAAAAGTTCCTCCACGCGATTCACTGTCCCGAAGCTGATGATGTCTTCACCAGAGGCAAGGCAAACGAGAGACTGATGCCGAAGAATCTTCGAACCACGAGGATCTCTTGTAAGGAACTTCACCCGATCTTCCTCCCCCTTGATTCCCCTGAGCTGCCAGAAGTCGCTGTCACACTGTAGCTTAATGCTCCAGCGAGTCTTCCGATCACTAGTGCCAGTATAGACACCGATCGTGGAAACACTACTGACACGAAGACCGCGATGCTTCCCCTCCTTCTGTAACGCAACTTGTACCTCCTGGCGGATGTCGAAAAGCATGTCTTCGCGAAGCATGCGGAAGGTATTGTCTAAGTAGACCTTCACCGGAGTTTCTGATGTGTCGAGTTCATCATCATATGTTGCGCGGAGGAAGGGAGGCTTTCGACACAAGATCTCGTCGGCAGTGGGGAGAATAGCGATGTCGCAGAAGTCATCAAAGTCGTTATCGTGGCGTCCGCCAGGGCCATTGAGAACATCGTATACAGTGACAGAGCTGGTGCTAGAGAGAATGTGTTTGATAAGATGTCCCATCTCCCTAATCTCATGTTTGGATGACGCGATGAGGCTTTCCTGAATGGATGGTTGAGCTGCAACGTCTCGATAGGGAGTGGTGTCCTGGTCTTGTAAAGTCAGAAGCCGAGAGAGCACTTTAGCAAAGACCAATTGAGCGTCTTCGTTCAATGCGCCCTGTTGGAATGTGCGAACGAAGACATCCCAAAACATGGGTGGTTCTACCACATGGAACAACAAGTTGTCCAGGGCATCGCCACCTACATCGGAAGCTCTCAGAAGATACCCCAGGACGGTGGAACCAAGTCCGTTCATGAATTGAACGGACAAGTCGAAGCACATCGCGCGTTGGACCGAAGGCAGACCGTGAGCACTCTCAGTAATTGCATCCAAGCATACCGCTGGGTCATCCTGGGCGCAAAGCCCCTCCAGGAAAAGAGTGGCGCCCCGAGGATCCAGTTTGACCGACCCAGACAGGACGTCAAGGAATCTCTTCTTCAGCTTTGAAACACGGCTTGAATTCGGAGGCGCAGGATTCATGTGAGACATGGTCGAGCAAGTAGAGGTTGAAAACGCGTGGGGGCTCGCACAGCAGTTTTAACCGCGCTGATAACACGAGGAGATCGGCGCTGTACTAAATTGGAGAAAAGCAGCGCTCCTTTGCGAAAACGTGTCAAAGAGTGAAGTTCCTTGTACAGCATTTAAAGAAGTTGCTATTCATACTCCTTCCCAGTGGTTGTTTTGAGGGGACCCAGTGACTGAGCTGAGTCCTGTACAGAAAAGACGTAACCTATGTGAGGTTACGGTTAAGTATTTGTGACTCACGGCGCCCCACGATGGTGACCGTACTAAGAATTCCAGACACCAGCTAGAGTTTGCACAGCCACATTTCGATTCCGTAGGTGACCAAAGATTCTGTGGGTACCAGTAGGTCCCTCATCAATTTCATGCTCCTTCCGGCGGTTTCAAAGTGGGCTCGGCGGAGGGTCCTGTTCTAGCAGTTACGCAGAGGCAGGGCAGGAAGTTGCAGGCTTTAAATTGGTTCTTATAATTTGCATGGTCGAGCAAGTAGAGGTTGAAGACGCGCGATCGGGGCTCGCACGGCGGTTTCACTTACATAAAAGCCGCGTACATATATATGTAGAACGGGGGAATTGGGGCTACAGTTGGCAGTTGCGCACAATCAAAGTCAGGGCCACATACACCAGGGTACGTACCCACGCTATTCCCTAGCAGATCGGCGGCACATTCCAGTACTGTATGGAAATATAGTAGAGGGTCTGATGCGGCAGTGTTCGTTTTGCAGCTGGAATTGCAGGCACGTTGGCTTGGTGAAAAGTAGGCTGATCATAATTACGCACTACTAGTAACAGCATGCACAGGCCCGCAGTATCGAGCTCTCCAGAGATCTGAGGCTCTCACATTGACTCACCTAAACAAGTCAGTCACCAGGGCCACGCACCACCTCGCTAGGCGCAACGCCAACTACTATATGACGCTGATCCCGAGGATGCAGGTTAAATAAATCTTTTCGTAGCACCGTCAAAGTCACGACAACCCCCAGGAGACGGATTACCCCTCTTCTCGATGTTCCACTACCGATTGCCATTGGAATCACTGAATAGTGCAACGTGAAGGTTTGGGTTCCTTTGCAACTCTCTTCCTTTGTTCGTCGTACTCTTTGGCACGGGCAACTGCTGCAGCGCAAATATCTTCCTGCCGTCTCTCAGCGACCAACCTCTCTCGTCTCTCGGCTGCAGTGGCACGTTCTTGCTCTTGTCGTCGGCTTTCGGTTTCCCGCTCTTCTGCCCGACGTTGCTCCATCCTTCTAAGGGCGTCCTGCTGAAGCCGATTCCTCTCTTCTTCTTTCTCCATTTCCTGTATCTTGCGCGCTTCTTCCTCTAGCCTCCTCAGCTCTTCTCGTGTGCGTGCCTCGCGTTCTTCCTGGAGCCTGCACCATTCCTCGGCAGCCCTCTCTGCTCGCAATTGCTCAGCCTCGGCTTCCTCACGCCTCTTCTGCGCCTCGGCTTCCTCACGCCTCTTCTGCGCCTCGGCTTCCTCACGCCTCTTCTGCGCCTCGGCTTCCTCACGCCTCTTCTGCGCCTCGGCTTCCTCACGCCTCTTCTGCACCTCGGCTTCCTCACGCCTTTTCTGTGCCTCACACTCCTGCCGAGCGATTTCCTTCAGACGGTCAGCTTCCTTGGCGCAAGGCGAGCAAGCGGGAGGCTGGAGAAGGCGGCACTCCCATGCGAGTATGTGTTGACCGGACCGACACACCCCGCGCATGGTATACTCGCACTGCGACCTGTCATGCGGGTTATGCAGCGCCGCTGACCGATGAGGGTGGCACTTCATCGGGCATATATGTCCACACGCGAGCATGAATCCGCTTTCAAAGGGCAATGACCAGTTCCAGTTACGTGAGGATCCGGGCTATAGGGATGGAGTAGATAACTTACCATGGCTCCATGCAACCACCGTCCGGACAGTGGTCGTCAAAGTCACCGGCGCCCTTGAGCAGAATTACATGTTGCGGATGCCTCTCGCACTTGACAGGGAACCCCTGGTAAATGTACTGACCCTTCTCGAGGAGGGTGAAGAACCGTTTCCAGAGTGCTCCCCCTTTCCTGGAATGCAGAAACGTCTGAGAGTTGCCAATTAAAATGAGGCCATTTCGAGCACGTGACAGGAGGACGTTGAGCCGCTCGGGAGAGTCCATGAAGCCGATCATGTTCGATTTATTTGATCTCGTGAGACTTGTAACCACAATATCGCTTTCTTCCCCCTGGTAGTTGTCTATAAGACGTTGGGTTAAACGAGATTGTATTCGCAAGTATGTCGCTCACCTATCGTGGCTAAATGGATTCGGCCTTTCTTGGCATTAATGTCCAGTGGTGCGAAGGGGGACAGACCAGCACGTGCGAGATCCAAGGAATCCATATCGTTGAGGATCGGGTCATTATCGCGCTTCAAAGCATCACGCAGCCGGTGAAGCTGGCCGAGATACGGCGTGAGGACGACGATGTTCTCGCTATTGTACCCCTGTTGACCAAGGTACCGTACTATCTTGAGCACCATCTGCACCTCGTACGTGTTTTGCTTCGATGCTTTAGTGCTACCGTCTGCACGATCGCCAACGAGAGAGTCATCGTCTTCAGGATGGTTATGGTCCACGAAGATAATGTTCGATTGTAGTCCGCGGATGTCGGGTCGTCCATAGGTGGAGGGGGCATTAATGAGCTCTGGGTATGTGAGCTCGCGGACAAAAGCAGAGATTTCGGGGCGCATCCGATGTTGCGTCGAGAGGGTTTCATGGGGGTAACCCTTGAGTACAAGACGTTCGAAAAGCGATCGGTTCAGGTCAAATCCCTCTCCCTTTTCGACGGTCAATTGATAGTTGTTGACCTTGGGGCGCAATTGTCTACGAAGGGTAATCAGGAAAAAAAAAACATTGAGACAACGACACAGACATACTTGTGGTCACCGATAAGAATCATCTGATCGACGTTGTGCGACAACGCAGTCAAGATGTGACTTTCCAGGATCTCGCCAGCTTCTTCCACTAGGAGAACCCCAGGACCAACCCGCTGAAGCGCATCAGCGTGGATAGCTGCTCCTGTGGTTGTACATGCAATGATCCTTTTCTGCTGCAAAGTTGCCACAGTTGCACTTGCGAACTGCTGCTTGATCTTGTCTTGAAGTGTATTGTACGACCTCCCAGAAACGCATATCAACTCCAGTTCGTCGCAGATGAGTTCATGTCGCCACTTGTCCAGCAGCTGCTGGCGGGCAGAGCGGGACATGCCCCAGATCCGAGCTGACGCTTGGACATGAGGCTCGCCGCTCAGCACTCCAGCATCCAGACCCCGTATCCACCGCGAGAATAGATACCTGCTATCAATGGCTTGTCCGTTCCGCCCAACGCGTGTCATTCCGTCTTCCGTCTCCAACGGCACGTAGAATGCATCGTAGAACTCGTCGTACTTATGCTCTAGATACACAAGCAGGTTCCTGTCGCCGATGTCTAGTAGTGTATCGAAGTGGCTCTGGAGCTTGTTTTCGTCATATGACGCGGTGGATCTGAGTTCGTTAATCTCCTTCCAGTCATATTTAAACCGCCCGCGTGGTTGCTTGTGGAGAGCAAGATGATCCGTTGACTGGTTTGAACGGCCGCCGAGGCGCACAATGGATTCGTCAGGGATGTCGTACTCGAGAAGATCACCGAGGAACTGATCCAGTGCATGGTTAGTATAGCAAACGACCAGAATGGTTTGAGCAGTTTTGCCATGTATTGCTTTTGCAAGAAGGGCACCTATGAACGACTTGCCGGTTCCTGCCGAAACAGTAAGATAGTTCGGGAATTGAAGAGAAGAGGCTCACCGGGTGGCCCTTGGATCAACGATACACGTTGCTGAAGTCCTGCAACCAATGATTTCGCCTGAGCCTTGTCGAGACTGACGGATTTAGGGAGGTCCAATAAATGGTTGAGTTCAAGGGAAGGGTTTGAGATGAGTGCATTGGCAATGTGCGACAAGGAGATCTTGCTCCGACAGGATTCGAGTCGCGACTCTGAGTTCCAAAATAGAATCTCTTTCGAGAGGGGAATAGAAAGCGTCTTCAGGGCGGAGAGCACCGGCTCAAAGGCAAAAGTTGCGGTGTCGATCTGGATGAGCTGTACTTTCTGGGTCATGCGAAGAGAGGTGAGGGTCTTGCATATGTTGACATCACCATCGAGCTGGAGGACTATCACTGGAGGTTTGGAGGCCAAAAGCTCCTCCACGCGATTCACTGTCCCGAAGCTGATGATGTCTTCACCAGAGGCAAGGCAAACGAGAGACTGATGCCTCAGAATCTTCGAACCACTAGGATCTCGTTTAAGGAAATCTACCCGATCTTTCTCATCTTCGATTTCTCTGAGCTGCCAGAAGTCGCTGTCACATCGCAGCTTAATTCCCCAGCGAGTCTTCCGATCCTTAGTGCCAGTATAGACACCGACCATAGAAACGCCGCCGACACGGAGGCCACGATACTTCCCGCCCTTCTGTAACGCAGCTTGTACCTCCTGGCGGACGTCGAAGAGCATGTCCTCGCGGAGCATGCGAAATGTATTGTCCAAGTAATCCTTGACCGGAGTTTCTGATATGACGAGCTCATCATCATATGTTGCGCGAAGGAATGGGGGCATTCGACACAAGATCTCGTCGGCGGTGGGGAGAATGGTGATGTCGCGGAAGTCAGCAAAGTCGTTATCGTGGCGTCCGCCAGGGCCATTGAGAACATTGTTTACAGTGACGGAGCTGGTGCTAGAGAGAATGTGTTTGATGAGATGCCCCATCTCTCTAATTTCATGTTGGGATGACGCGATGAGGTCATCTTGAATAGAAGGTCGAGCTGCGACGTCTCTATAGGGAGTGGTGTCCCGGTCTTGTAAAGTCAGAAGTCGAGAGAGCACTTTAGCAAACACTAATTGAGCGTCTTCGTTCAACGCGCCCTGTTGGAATGCGCGAACAAAGATATCCCAAAAAATTGGTGGCTCTACCACATGGAACAACAAGTTGTCCAGGGCATCGCCACCTACATCGGAAGCTCCAAGGAGATACCCCAGGACGGTGGAACCAAGTCCGTTCATGAATTGAACGGACATGTCAAAGCACATCGCGCGCTGGACTGAAGACAGACCGTGAGCACTCTCAGTGATTGCATCCAAGCATACCGCTGGGTCATCCTGGGCGCAAAGCCCCTCCAGGAAAAGAGTGGCGCCCCGAGGATTCAGTTTGACCGACCCAGACAGGACGTCAAGGAATCGTTTTTTCAGCTTTGAAACACGGCTGGAATTCGGAGGCGCAGAATTCATGCGAGACATGGCCGAGCAAGTAGAGGTTGAAGACGCGCGCGAGGGCTTGCACAGCGGTTTCACTTACATAAAAGTCGCGTACATAGAACGGGGGTGATTGGCTCTGTACTTGCGGACCCCCGGGCCAGGGTACCCACACTCGGCACATTCCAGCCTGAGTATGGGATTAAGAGGGTCTGACAGTAAGTTCTTCTTGCAGCTGGATTGCAGGCACGTTGGAAGAAAATATTTCGGACTGCCGAAAATATTGGCAGCACCCATGGGCGAAAGCCTCACAGTGGCCGACCAGTAATATTTGTGGTCAACAGTCTGATAGTGACGCACTACTAACAGCACAGGCGGATTACCCTTCTTTTCGATGTTCAACTACGAGTCGATTGCAATTGCAATTATTGAATAGTGCAGCGTGAAGGTTCGACTTCCTTTGCAGCTCTCTTCCTTTCAAGTTCGTCGTACTCTCTGGCACGGGCAACTGCTGCAGCGTGAATATCTTGCTGACGTCTCTCAGCAACCAACCTCTCTCGTCTCTTGGCTGCAGCAAGTTCTTGCTCTTGTCGTCGGCTTTCGGCTTCCCGTAGTTCTGCCTGACGTTGTGCCAACCTTCTAAGGGCGTCCTGCTGGAGTCGCTTACTCTCTTCGGCTTCCTCTCTCTCCTTCTTTTCTTTTTCCTGTCTCTTACGCGCTTCTTCCTCCAGCCTCCTCCGCACTTCCCGCATGCGTGCCTCACGTTCTTCCTGGACCCTCCGCTGACCCTCGGCAACCCTCTCCCTCTCTACTCGCATCAGCTCCTTAGCCTCGCGACGACGATTCTCAGTCTCGGCCTCCTCACGCTTCTTCTGCGCCTCACGCTCCTGCAGAGCAATCTCCTTGAGGCGCTCAGCCTCCTTGGCGCAAGGCGAGCAAGCGGGAGGCTGGAGAAGGCGGCACTCCCAAATGATTCTGTGCTGGCCCGCCCGACACATCCCGTGCAACTTATACTTGCACTGCGACCTGTCGTGCGGGTTATGAAGCGCCGCTGACCGATGAGGGTGGCACTTCATTGGGCATGTGTGTCCACACGCGAGCGTGAATCCGCTTGCAAATGGCAATGACCGGTCATGTGAGGGTTCGGAATATAGGGATGGTGTAGGTAACTCACCATGGCTCCGTGCATCCACCGTCCGGACAGTGGTCGTCAAAGTCACTGGCACGCTGGAGTAGAACTACATGTCCAGGATGCCTCTCGCACTTGACAGGGAACCCCTGGTAAATGTACTGACCCTTCTCGAGGAGGGTGAAGAATTGTTTCCAGAGTGCTCCCCCTTTCCTGGAATGCAGAAACGTCTGAGAG